>SNQJ01S0165090.1:21142-38222 GCA_010110895.2 Picea sitchensis | reverse complement strand
GGAAGGAAGGGGAAAGGATGGAGAGTTCAACTCTCTCTTGATATTGGAGGATTGTATCTTCCTCTTGGAGGTTTATCCCTCCCTTTACATTTGAAAGTTGTAGCTACCTTTGGAAGCCATTACTTCCCTTGAACAATAAATATTGATTATTTCTCATATATTGTGCATGGTGTATTGTGGTGTATTGGTGTAACTCTTATACTATTGTTCATTACTCATTGGATATAGTTGAATGGTTTAATTATAAGTTGAAAAATGTTTTAAATTGTACTTGATACTGATTCACCCCCCTCTCAGTATCAACAGATATATGTGTGACTTTACAACAAGGTTTGTTGCATCCAAAGTTTGAAGGTTATGAATTAAGAGAGGATGTTATCCTCATGTATAGACACAGAGTCTATGTTCCAAATGATCAGGAGTTGAAAATACTGATTTTGTTAGAGATCCATAAGGTTACATATGTTGGACATCCAAGTTGTGAAAAGAAAATTGTCATAGTAAAGAAGCAACACTTTTGGCCACGTATGAAAAAGGAAGTTGCAGATTTTATTACGATGTGTCTTGAATGTCAGAAGGCCAAGGCTAAGCAAAAAAATCTAGCTAGTCTTCTACAACCTTTCCCCATTTTTGATTGTAGGTGGGAAGTTGTGATGATGGATTTCATAATTACTAAGTTTCCTAGGACTTCTAAGAAACATGATTCTATTATGGTGGTGGTGGACAATCTTACTGAAGCTTCCCATTTTGTTGCAGTGAAGTCAACGCATAAGGAAACCAACATTGTTGAGATATACATGCGTGAAGTTGCTAAGATGCATGGTGTACCTAAGAATTTTTTTTCTAATAGAGATTCCAAGTTCACCTCAAAATTTTGGAAAGGGCTACTCAAAGTGTTGGAAGCAGGCCGAAGTGGGAAAGAAAGCGTGCACAAAGAAGAATGACAGCTGAAAGAGCAGTCGTGGGAAAGAAAGTGTGCAAGAGGAAAATGAAAACTGGCAAGAAGCTCAGCATGCACGCATGGAAGAAGGAGGCGACAACTGGAAGGAAGCAACACACGCATGAGGAGAGAAGGAAGACCTAATGACAATAGGGTTAGGGTTTTTGTAAGGTTTTTGGTGTAAATGGCTGAAGAGACTAATATATATAAATAAAGATACGAAGGTATCATGTAAGAGTTTAGAAGAAGTTAGGTTTGTTACCTATGTAGAGTCTGATTGTCTTTATGTAATATTTTGATGAAAGATGTGTTTCCTGTAAAACCATTGAGCTAAGCAGAAGAGAGAAGGTAGATATTGAGGATTAAAAGGCAGGCTGTGGAGCCTGGTACGATCTAGTTTGCCTCACATAGATCTTACCCATCTGAGGAGAGTTGTAAGTGCGAGACGCAAGAATTGCAGAACTACCATAATAAGAGAGTCGAGAGCCAAATCTTTGTGGACATAGTCCATGAGGGGGTGAACCATGGTAATACTTGTGTAATGTGATGAATGCATGCATATCTGTATCATACTTTTACTAGTTAAATGATGTATGAAATGAAATGAATGAATGAATGAGTTATTATATTGATTGAGTAATTATTGTTGGGTTATAAAGAAAAGAGGCCATGAGGTCAAGGTATTAAATGAGATAACTGTAGTATGTAATATAAATCATAATTAATGGCTCAGCATACAAATCCACTATCTCCTGCTCAATCCTAGGCTATAAACACCTGAGTATTACAACCACCCATTTTAAGCTATCTCAGGTGAGACTGCGCAATGCATCCTGTGTATTGTGTTGCCTTCTGGTTTACTAGAAGGGCTGATAGTTTTAGGCTTTGTTGGTACTCTTATAGATATGAACCCTGGGTCTACGACGTAGGTAGTAGAGAGAAGCCGTGCAACTTTTAAACCAAAAAATGGTTCCGTTGTCATTTAAAGAGGAACAAGAGAGGACTGAGTAGATGAGATAGAATGCATGAGAAGAGAATGAGTTAAACCAGAAGACTGCTGAGCCACTAAAAGGGAATGTTGAGACCGTGGAACCCCACGAAAGCAGAAATGGAGAGATGGCTGAGAAATAAAGAACTAAAGTTTTCCGAGAGGGATAATAGAAACCCTAGCCTAACACCTCACAAATATATGGATAAATACGTGTTTACGGATTTAAACAAAATATTTTTATGTGATTTTCCCCATCTACTGCAGGAGTGGATACTAAGGTTGAAATATAACCACACGATGAACCAGATTCGACAGCTAGATTGGACCCCAATATAGATTGAGCAACTACAACAGGTGAACAACAAATTCACCCACGCATTCGACTTTTGGGTTGACATCATTGTGGAAGGCTTCATCACAGAGTTTGCAGTTGACACAACGAAGTCATACAGTGAAATAGAGCAAGAATTTCTACGCAGACCCCGCGGAAGGTACATTCAATCACTGTATACTTCTATTAAAATACTGCTATATAACAAAGGTGTAATGAAAATGGAAGCAGACATCTAGACTTCCCTACGTGCATGGGGGAAGGGGGGAAGCACTAAAAATGAAAGGATAAATGGCTGAAGGTAAGGATAAAGGCAACAGGGAGGAGGAATTATTGGACCCGATCTTGATGGATGATGACCAACTTAAGTGGATCTTGGCGTCACCAGGAATGACGCATAGCGGAGTACCCTACCAATATAAGGTGAATACCAAGAAAAGAGTTGTAGCCGTGAGGGAGGGCTTGAAAAGCGATGAAGAAGAGGTAGAGGATCTCCGGGCTGTGGAGCAGATTGAGGAAATCCTACGTGCAACCTATGAGAGGAAAACGAGAGGCCCAAGAATAGGAGGAGAAGATAGTCATCCTTTCCATATCAATGTTAGTGTGGAACCCATAAACCCATGTGCGACCAATACAAAAAAAACAACACTACCGTTTAGATAGTCGAAGTTCAGAGGAAGTCCGAAAGCAAGAAGTACATCTACCACAGGAGCAACAACTAGAGGAGCCAGTTCAGGCAGTACTAGTCAAGTATCTACACTGCACGACAGAGGTAGAAATTCAGTATCTAGAATGGCAGGACATAACCCTACGATCAGATTACCAGAATTTCGAGGAGAAGTAGTAGAGGACCCTAAGAAGCATATGTTCATTTGTGAAAAGATCTGGGAGGCAAAAGAGATCACTGATGAAGATACCAAAATTGTATAGCTAGCGATCACACTAAGAGACCGCGCACTAGACTGGTACATGAGTCTAGACACGAACAGTGCCCCTGGGACAATGAGGACACTAGAAAACATTAAGAAGCTACTGATTAACAAGTTCCAGAAGCCGATCTCAGAGGATCAGTACATGAACGAAATGATTGAGATCAGACAGAAACTAGGAGATTCTGTATGGGAGATTGATCAGAGATTAAAGTGATTGAAAGGGAAGTTAAAATACCTTATGACTGATATGCAACACCGAATTCTGTTTTTCAACTCACTACTCCCCCACCTAAAATACCCTTTACGACAACAAAAGTTTCAGATGCAGGCCGAGCCACTACAGGCAGCCTTACAACTGGAAGAAAACCAGTACCAATAGACGGACCCAACTATTGAAGAATTGAAGGAGGATTTGAAGAACCTAACCTTTCAGTGAAATAAGAAGAACAACAAGGACAAACGAGAAGCTGTTTGGTGCACCACATGCAGGGCGGAAGGACACCACAAGAATGAATGTCCAACATTCATGCAATATATGGCAACAGGCATGCCAAACCTTCTACCACAGAGAGGATTATGGTGCGAAATATGAAAAAAAATGGGTCACGACCCCTATCACTGCACGATGATGCAAAAGTACTAGACAGTTCGAAAGAATTATTACTGCACCTTTTGTAAGTTAGTATGCCATGACGACAAATATTGCGGAACTATGGAGATGATGCAGGAAAGAACCTTAAACACATACAGAGTACATGCCGAAATGATGACTGGGAAAGAAATGCCATAGTTCAATCAAGCCCTAGCTCCATACAACACCACACAATAGCAGTACAACACTGCACAACAACCGTATAACAATGCAAAACCACAGTACAACCCAGTGCAACCCTAGTATAATACCGCATCATATAATCAGGTACCACGATACAACACACCGAGAGGGGACCGAGCAGGCTATCGAGGAGGAGGATGTGCCAGAGGAGGTTTCAGACATGGCAGAGGACTAGTCACATGTCACAACTTTTAGCAACCGGAACATTATGCACAAGAATGCCCACTTCCGCCAACAACTTGTATGTTTTGTCGTGCATCGGATCATGAGACAGAGGAATGCCCGACACTATTAGTAAATATCTAGGAAAAAAGGAATCAAAACAATCATAATGTTTAATGGATTTCAGCTGAAGCAAGGTAGGATGGACGGAACATTAATATAGTCACTCGCGGCAGAACGAAGAGAGGAAATGACTTAGCCCGACAAGAATCCACACAGAACTAGTGAATAAAGAAGAACACCAAACTAAGGAAGTAGTTAGATGCACCCAAAGAAAAGGATACTTTTAAGGAAGCCCAACAAGAATTTCAGAAAGTGGACACCGCATTGACTTCCACTACACAACTAGCCCATGAAGCCCCAGAATATGAAATGCCGCCATCATTGGATCATACCAAAGGAACACCGCCCAAGGGACAAGTAAGTACTATCAAAGACTTTTTGCAGTCATGCATCAAAATGTTAAGCGATCCCTCATCTGTGAAAATATTGCAAAACATCCTAGAGAAATGTAGCAGCGAGACAAAACAAAAGCTAGAATCGAAAATTGTCAATCATCTACACACAAGAAGAAGAACAAGTAGGGAATTTAGATTGAATGCTAACATTGGGGATTTCAATATGGGAGATATCATATTGGACCTAGGATTCGAAGTGAATGTGTTACCCAAGAAAACTTGGCAATGCATGGGAGAGCCAACATTGGGATATTCAAATGTCCAACTAAAACCAACAAACCAACATAGGGTCCTATCAATAAGGAGATTGAAAGGATTAACAGTATATCTTGATGGTGTGCACACTAAATCATATTTTGAAGTCATCAAATATGTAGATGGAACAACATTGTACCTGGCATTACTCGGTCTGGATTGGGCATTTGACAACCAAACCATAATTAATTTGAAGACAATGAAAATGACATTTGAATCCAGAGATTATAGGGTCATAGCACCACTAGATCGATCAGAAGGGGAGAGGTTCATAGAACCCAGTTGCCTAGACTTAGAGGAAATCGTCTAGTTGTATAGAAAAACTGTGCGCGAGGAGGATTATGTAAACCCAACTGCAGACAGGGTACTCAGTTGGCATAGTATTACTTCATGCGCAACAGATTCAGACACCAGGTTAGAAAACTGGCAACAGAGACTACACGAAGTATCCATAAAAAGATGTGCGAGATTAAAACGCGCAGTACGGTGGATAGGCATAGAAATCGAAGAGCCACCCAGTTTCCACAGACTAAATGATTTGGAAACATTCTTGACACAATATGAAGATGAAGTATTAGAGAACCAAAGGATACTAACACTAGATCTAACACTCAAGGCCACACCCGCGAGATGGTGGGGCACACACAAGGAGATTATCACAAACTAGTACTAGTGTAAGCAGTTACTGCGCATAAGGTTCAACGCAGAACGAAAAAACAACAAACAACGGAGATACGAAGGACTAGGGACACCAACGGAACACTTGGAGGAGTGCGAAACGCTGTGGAAAATGACAGCAAAAGAGGAATGGCCTCACCACTTCATTCACACATTAGAAGGCATACCAACGAATTGGTATACAGATCAGGAACTGCGCAAAGGAACTATAACATGGACAACATTGCGAAATAACTTTACTGTCACTTTCTCATTCAAGCATGAGAACCCCAACATAGATGCAACCCTGAAATGGATCAGAGGAAACATATTGATTGAAGAACCATAAATAGAACTTATTACCGAAGAGCAACAGTGAAATAAGAAGACAGTCAAGAAATTACTGTCATGTTACTAGGTATAGGAATAAATGCCAGATGAAGATGACCCGCGCGAAATTCAGATTGAAGAAGTAGAAGTCAAAAGATATGTGAAGGGACCACCCATAGAATCTGAAGACATTTCCACACCAATAAAGGTAAAGAAAGTTAACATCGGAACAGTTGAACATCCCAAGATGGCCAACATTGGAGACTATTGGGATGAGCCAACAGTAGAAAGCATTACAAAGTTGTTGCACGAGTACAACAACTTATTTCCTACAACATTTACAGAGATGAAGGGTATATTAGGAGAACTGGGAGAGATGAAAATACCCCTCAGACCCGAAGCAAGACTGATTAGACAACGACCATATAGACTGAACCCCATATACAAACAAAAATTTAAAGAGGAGATCGACCAGATGCTTGAAGTCGGCATAATCGAACGATTCGAGGAATCAGAATGGGAAGCCCCATGGTCGTACATGACAAGAAACAAGGAAGATGGATTAGGATATGTATCGACTTGAGGAAATTGAATGATGCATGCCTACACGACCCATTCCCTACACCATTCACGGATGAAGTATTAGAGACTGTGGGAGGACATGAAACTTATTCATTCACTGATGGATTCTCAGGCTACCATCAGATTAAGATAACACAGGAGGACAGATACAAGACCACGTTCGCGACGGAATGGGGATCTTACCAATATACAATCATTCCATTTGGACTGAAGAATGCACCAACAATATTCTCCAGAGTGGTTATCACAACATTTAAAGAATTCATCCATTAGTTCCTCGAGGTATACCTGGATGACTAGACAATCTATAGTCTGTTGAAAAATCATGTGGAAGTTTTACGCTTGATGCTAGAATGATGCAGACAGTGCCAGATATCGCTAAACATAAATAAATGTATATTTGGAACACCGTTTGGGATACTATTCGTCCATATAGTATGCAACCAAGGGCTATTGGTCGATCCGAAAAAGATCACAGTCATCGTCAATTTACCAATGCCAAAAATAGTCCATCAGCTACGAGCGACGCTAGGACACACAAGATACTATCAGAAATTCATCAAAGGATATGCGCAGATCACAACACCAATGGAAAAATTGCTAAGGAAAGATACAAAGTACAAATGGAATGAAGAGTGTCAACATGGTCTGGATACCCTGAAGGAAAAGATGGTCACTGCACCAATATTAGTATTTTCGTATTGGGGGAAGACATTCCATGTGCATGTAGATGCATCAACGATAGCACTTGGAGCTATCTTAGCGAAGCTAGGAGAGGGAGACTTGGATCAACCGATAGCATTCGTAAGAAGAAAACTATCTGACTCTGAACAGAACTATAACACAACGGAAATAGAAGGCCTAGCTATGGTCTATGCACTTCAGAAGTTCATACACTACCTATTGGGAAAACATTTTAAGATGTTTATAGATCACTCAGCCCTAAAATACCTAGTCAACAAGCCAGTGTTAGGGTGGAGAATTTGTCGATGGTTACTATTATTTCAGGAATTTGACTTCGAAGTAATAGTTAAACCAGGAAAATTAAACGCAGGACCTGACCACCTATCACGGGTCACAAATGGAGAAGAACCCATGAACTTAGAAGACAACTTTTTGGATGCACAACTATTTTCAGTACATATTTCTGATGACTACTTCATGAAGATCATACAATACTTGAGCATAGGTACTACACCGCAAGAATATACCGGACCGCGCAAAAAAATAACCTGGTAGTTCGCGCAGCCGATTATCAACTGATCACAGGACATCTATATAAAATGAGTGCATATAGCATTTTATGGAGGTACGTGTTAGAGCATGAACGACCAAGAATTTTAGTAGAAGCCCACAAGGGATTGGTAGGAGGACACTACACAGGAAAAACTACCGCGCATAAGGTACTCTGTGTAGGATTATGGTGGCCAACCATTCACAAAGACTCGAAAGAGTACTGTCAGAAATGCGATGTCTGTTAAAGGGTAGGCAAACCCAACAGAAGGGACGAGATACCACTACGACCGCAAGTGACATTACAAGCATTTGATAAATGGGCAATATATTTTGTGGGACCAATTAACCCACTAGCCAAAAGAATAGGGCAAGATACATCATCATCGTGACCGAA
This sequence comes from Picea sitchensis, assembly GCA_010110895.2. Classification (NCBI taxonomy): domain Eukaryota; kingdom Viridiplantae; phylum Streptophyta; class Pinopsida; order Pinales; family Pinaceae; genus Picea; species Picea sitchensis. Next base: position 30,059 of record SNQJ01S0165090.1, on the reverse strand, counting down.
TACCTAACAATATGGGCGGAATCCACACCAGTAAAATACTGCAGCGCAAAGACTACTGTAAACTTCCTATTTGAACAAGTAATTACTAGGTTTGGGTGCCCAAGAGTTTTGATGAGTGACCAAGACACGGATTTCATAAATAACAACATCCGCAAGATGCTCGAGGAATTTGAAGCCCAACACCAGAGAAGCACACCGTATCACCCACAGGGGAATGGCACAGTAGAGGCCTTTAATTTTTTTTTAGAGAATGCACTAACAAAGATCTGTAATGTCAATAGAGACGACTGGGATCTCAAAGTACCAACAGTATTATGGGCGTACAGGAAGACATGCAAAAAAATGACAAGGCACACACCATTCAAACTCGTCTATGGCCAAGAAGCAGTAATGGCATTAGACTTTTTAGTACCCAACTTACGTGTAGCCACTATCACACAAATGACAGAACGCGATGCAATATAGGAAAGAGTGAATCAACTATTATTAATGGAGGAAGACTGAATCTTGGAAGGATTCCATCAACAAGTGCAGAAGGCCAGAGACAAAGCATGGCATGATCGACACATTAAGAAGAAGACTTTCACAGAAGGAGATCTAGTATTGCTCTACGATAGCAAATCGTTTCAGCACCCAGGAAAGTTGAGAATGCATTGGTTAGGACCATACGAGGTCAAATATGTAACAAATGGAGGAGTTGTACAATTAAGAGATTTAGAAGGCATAGACCTCAGAGGAATGATCAACGAGAGCCGAGTGAAGATGTACAAGGACAGTCGACCACCCACCGCGCACTAAAAAAAATAAAATAAAATAAAAACCCGAAAAGCCCCGAAAAAGCCATAGGATGCTCGAAACATGAATGCAGTAAAGGCAAGAGCAACGGTTACATGCCTAAGACAAATGAGCAAGAAACAAAAATTCGGCAAAAGAAGGATGACAGGACAACCCTAAGCGAAATTAAGGCACAGCAAGGACTGATGGAACAACACGTTAAAAACGCCAACTGGAAACAACAATATAGGCCTAATGGAAAGTATGAAACTACTGCAAATGCATTGAACCCACAATTATGGTGAATTAATTGCATCATGGAGGAAGCATCCTCGATAAGCTTCATGACAAGCCCATACAACATGCAAGCATGGAAACAACTTGTCTATTCATGAAAAGAGAACAGACAGAGAGAAACAACATCTCAAACGAACAAAGAAAGACCACAGAGCTCACCGCAGTATTCTAAAGTCAACATACGTTCGACACTCACCTCTATGGCACCACCGAAGTCCATTGAACTAGGCTAGACCACCAAACTGACTAGAGTTCAAACTAGGTCACGAGGACCGCTGGAAGAAAACGAACAACAACAAACAGAGATCGTCGATATCGATGAGATCCCATCCCCACAGATACCACTGGTGAACTCAACACCAATACTGGAGGAGATTCAGCAGCCTCAAACAGAGGCCATGGAAGAAGACATGCAAGAAGAGGTGCAGGAACCTCAGAACAAGGAAGTGGAACCCCAATAGGAAATGCAACCAAAAATCACTGAACCAGTCATGGAAGCTAACGACACAACATCGAATCAAGGACCAGAAGGGAAACCAAACAAGTCACAGGTACCTAACCTAGGTCACCCAACATAAGAGACCATGAGAACTACCTCGGCTTGTCCACAATGGCTTACAGGGCAGCAACCAGGAGCTGCTGGAACCTCATACCAACCACCATAGTAGGAAGACGAAGTTCGGATACCGAGCTCACCTCGCAAGAAACCAACAACATAAATTGTGCTATCACGCATACCAGAGGGAGTACAGGTAGAGCCACAACTACTGGGTCACGTCGGAAGCTCAATTATTCCGACCATGACATTGCAGAGGACACAAAGTACCCGAAACTTGCGCCAAGGGTTTTTATGCAGAACATAGTCATCAACCAACTGGGAGAAACAATTGGCAAGCCGCATCAGTGGGCAGTTGGACTGGATAGAACATGCATCTTAGGGTTGTTGAAACTCCCACACTTTGGCAGAGGCCAGTATCTGACAACATGCATTAAGAATATGTTAGCAGTTACACATGGAGGGGATATATGGCTGGACAGACCCGTCCCCATAACAATTGACCTTATTGCATAGATAATAGGACTACCCAGCTGGGGTATGGATCCCACACTGATTCTGGACAATAAATCCAAGGAAAAAGCGTTAGCAGAGCAAATGAAGAAAAAATTCAGCACCGCAAGGGGGACAAGAGGCATTATAATCAAAAGGATAAAAAATGCAGCAACACAATTGGGTGAAAAGATCTTAGCCTATAAATTGTTAACAAAATGCCGCAAAGACAAAGTACCGACAAGATTCATCGTAGTTGCAGCTCAATGCGTAGAAGGCACCTTCGTGAGATGGGTGCCCTATATGCTAAATTTGTTCCAAGTGGACTGCAAGGACGCACAAGAAATTGGTACAAAATTCCATTACTCACGGCTACTCACTCTCATAGCGTTCATGGGATGGAGGGAACCAAAATATGTAGTTTTTGCTACTAGACCACAACTAGCGGGAGCGAGATATCTAGTACTAAGATTTGGGCCACAGGCCAGACAGAAGAGGGACAATGGAATCTTCTTTGAAGCATACCTACGGGACATGCAGGAATATATTAGCTGGTCATGGAGAATAACACCAGAAGCTGTCGCGCGATATGGGGACATCGCTAAATTCTGGGCTACACGTCAAGCGATGTGGATACAACCAAGGAAGGATCCAGATAAACAGTGGCTACCGATGCGCTACTACATCATAGAAGGTGATATAGACATGGTCATCAATGAATGGCCTGACGCATGGAAAATCCTATCCATTCCCCGAGAAGTACTGGAAGGACCCGCAGAAGGAGAAGCAGTGGAGGCGGAAACAAAGCCTCCGCAAATCCCAGTGCCCAAGAAACCAAATACGGGCCAAAACAAGATGACTCAGGAAAACGAAGGTTCAAAGCAGACATACACTTAGAAGGGGCACAATGAGACTAATGAACAACCAAAACAAGCTAAGGGAGCGTAGGAGATTGCCCCAAACCCTATCACACAACAACTAGGAGGAACAAAGAGACTAGTTGTACAGGCTACAGACGCACGTAAGAAATCAAAGGCACAACAAACATCACCGGACTACACGATCATGGAGGACGATGGAGAAATGATCGCCATAATGGTCTAGGATTTTCTAGCAGAAGACTTCGACCATGCAACACATCAAAGGGACGATTTGCAAAAAGAGTTGGAAGAAATAGGTTAGCTCCTCAAGACACTCAGAGAGGCTCAGAGAGAAAGTAGCAGCAGAGGCATAGAGCCATCAATGACACAAATCGACGAAAGAGTGGAGGTAGAAGAACGAGACCCAACCCTCCCAATTCCACACGCAAATGCAACGACACACATAAAATCGAGTATGCTACAAATGGATGAAATCGTGGGATAGAAACCATTGAAGGATTTGGACCACATTCAATTGATTCTAACATGGATGCCATCAAGGGAACTGCACAACTTGAAGGTTAGTGTCTACCATGAAAGGCAGTCTTGGGCACATAAAAACTTAGTCGAGCTACAAAAAGCAACAAAGCAGCGGGAAGCGCTGGAAAAAGAGTATAAGTAGGCCAAATCCAAAACTCAAAAGGAGACAGAACACATGAATGAATTGGAATGCAGAGTGGGAGAAATTTTTGGGAAACTTCCAAACACTATGCAAGGAAATGAACTCCCAGCCACAAAAAAGATCGACCAGATTGCACAGGAAATTGCTCGATACCAGAAGGAGATCGGGGATCTCCGATAACAGCTAACACAAACAAATACACCAGTGGTAAAGGAGAAAAGGAAGCAGGCAACAACATCACAAATATAGGATATGGAGAAGCAGGTTAGCACGATCGCTGACTTGCTCGACAAAGAAGTGCAACTTTGGACAAGACTGGAGGAGGATCAACAAGTTCGATGCTGGGACAAAGAAGAGGACATGATCAATGAAGTGATCCAAGAACTTAAACATAGGAAAAAGACCGTACCAATCCTAGAACACGTCAAGGGGATGCAAGAGCTGAAGAAGATGCAGGTAGAACTGATCACTGCGCAAACACAAAAACAAGAGAGTCAGGCTAAAATAGAACCATTACAGGAATGGGTAGAAGAAGTACTCGCAGAGGAAAAAGAAGAAAGAACACAGATGTCACAGACACAGGCAGAATGCGCAGGACTACTGAGAGATGAAGTGGTAGTTCAGGTAGTGGATACCATTAAGGAGAAGACCGTGCAGGCACTGACAAAAGCAACAAAGTTGAGGGAAAATTCCAGATGATCACTAAAGAGATAGAGGCAGCTCATAAAGATTAGGTGACTTGGGACGAGTCACATGTCAGTGTTGGGGGCCTGTTGGCAGCAGGATGAAGTGGGAAAGAAAGTGTGCACAAAGAAGAATGACAGCTGTAAGAGCAATAATGGGAAAGAAAGCGTGCAGGAAGAAAATGACAACTAGCAAGAAGCTCAGTACACGCCCATGCAAGAAGGAGGCGACAGCTGGAAGGAAGCAACGCACGCATGAGGAGAGAAGGAAGACCTAACGACGGTAGGGTTAGGGTTGTTTTAAGGTTTTTGGTGTAAATGGCTGAAGATCCCGATAGATATAAATAGAGATACACAGGTATCATGGAAGAGTTCAGAAGAAGTTAGGTTCATTACCTATGGAGAGTCCGATTGTCTTTATGTAATATTTCGATGAAAGATCTGTTTCTTGTAAAACCATTGAGCTAAGTGGAAGAGAGAAGGTAGATATTGAGGATTAGATTGCAGGCGGTGGAGCCTGGTGTGATCTAGTTCGCCTCACAAAGATCTTACCTATCTGAGGAGAGTTGTAAGCGCGAGGCGCAAGAATGGCAAAAATTCCATAATAAGAGAGCTGAGAGACAAATATTTGTGGACGTAGCCCAGGAGGGGGTGAACCATGGTAATACCTGTGTAATGTGATGAATGCATGCATATATGTATCATACTTTTACTAGTTAAATGCTATATGAAATGAAATGAATGAATGAATGAGTTATTATATTGATTGAGTAATTGTTGTTGGGTTATAAAGAAAAGAGGCCACGAGGTCAAGGTATTAAATGAGATAACAGTAGTACGTAATATAAATCATAATTAATGGCTCATCATACAGACCCACTATCTCCTGCTCAATCCTAGGCTGTAAACACCTGAGTCTTACAACCACCCATTTTAAGCTATCTCAGGTGAGACTGCGCAGTGCATCCTGTGTATTGTGTTGCCTTCTGGTTTACCAGAAGGGCCGATATTTTTAGGCTTTGTTGCTACTCTTATAGATATTAACCCTGGGTCTATGACGCTGGTAGTAGAGAGAAGCTGTGCAAATTTTAAACCAACACAAAGGATTTGGATCAAATCTGAATTTTAACATAGCATATCACCCTGAGTTAGATGGTTAAACTAAAAGGGTAAATTGGGTGATTGAAGACATGCTTAGGATGTATGTGATGGATAAGCCATCAAAATGGGAAGACTACCTTCATTTGGTAGAGTTTTCTTACAATAATGGGTATCCAGTATCTTTAAAGATGAGCCCATTTGAGGCACTTTATGGTAGAAAGTGCGACACACTAGTGAGTTGGGACAACCCAAAAGATCGCATAGTAGTTGGGACAAATCTACTCCAAGAAATGGAGGAGAAGATGGTAAAGATCGGGCATAATTTAAAGGCTTCCCAAGATAGGCAGAAAGTTGCACAGATAAAGTCATAAACCATAGGGAATTTGGAGTGGGTGATCACGTGTTTCTGAAAGTGAAGGCCAAACATAGTTCCCTGAAGTTGGGAAAGTGTTCTAAGTTAGCAACGTGCTATTGTGGGCCATTTGAAATCCTTGAAAGGATTGGTCCTATCACGTATATGCTTACATTTCCTTCATTCTTGTGTATTCAAAATGTTTTCCATGTGTCATTGCTTAATAAGTATGTACCTGATGCTAATCATATTATTGATTTGAATGTGATTCAGGTGGAGCCAGAAGGAGGATTTCAAGTGCGACCAGTTTGCATATATAGGATTGAAAATTCAAGCAGCTCTAGAATCGAGTCATGGAGCTAGTAAAGGTCCAATGGAGCTGGTACGGTCCCAAGGATGCAACCTGGGAGCGTGAAGATGCTATGCGAGAAAAGTATCGTCATCTTTTTGAAGATTTTTGAATTTTTCTATGTACATGTGTATAATATGCACTGAGGACAATGCATAAATAAGGGGGAGGGGATTGTAATTTCCTTGATATAGAACCCTTTGTAATTGTACATATAGGTTGGTTAGTCGATTGGTACCAAGTGAAAATGTAATGTACATTTAAGCTGGTGAGCCTAAATGTACATTGAACTCCGATCGCTCCAGCGATGATTGATGATCTACAAAAATGTCTCTACTTCATAGAATTCTGTCTAAATTCACTTTCTCTATCAACGATCAACGATTTTCTTCATTGGAGATCTGCAAGAATGTCTCTACTTCATAGAATTTTTCCGAACTCAAAAAACTTAAAAGTTTGACCAAATGTAGGATGAATTTCGACCGTTGATCTCAAAATAAAATGCAATCTCAATCGTTGATTCATAAAAATCTATGCCATGACCCCTACCTTCCACCATCATGTCACTTTCAACATGGACACTATCATTGCACGTTACAGGTACATTCTATGTCATCATCTATACAAAATTTTTCAAAAATCCCCAAAAATTATTTTTCAAAAGTTTCATAAATTTTCCAAAATTGTCTTCACTAAACTTGAAAATTTTAACTAATCCAAAATGAATCTCATTCATTGACCACAAAGTCAAATGTTATTTGGGTTGTTGATTTTACTAACTCCCCACTCGCGACGAAAATACAAAATTTGACCTTCTAGGACAAATTGAACTCTACAACCTATAAATCGATGCCATTGATCATCATCTCAACCACTGTGAGTGAAAATTCAACCTGAGTTTTCTTATAAATTTGGTGATTTCACTCCAGTTTCATAAATTTTCCCAAATCCTTCATAGATCAAAACTATACAACAATGAATTTGTCAAATTCACATCGTTCCTTGGCCCATATGGGTTTAGTGTTAAACTAAAAGCTCTCATACCATTATGTAGTGCCCCCAGTACTAAATCCAAGTATTTTTTTTAGATACCCATTAAGTTTAATATGTGTAGCATGCTAAAAATTTCCATGCATATAACAAAATTATTTAAAGCATGAATGTAGTATAATAAATATACATACACAATTTTCTAATTGCTTAAACTCAGAGTAAGCACATAGTAAATGAATTCCACGATTAAATGCAATGCATTGAGGATTTAACATTCATCTAACAACATTATGATTTCATTCAAATAAACATATACACATCCGCATATAAATTACACACAAAAATATGTGAATACTCACAAACATAGAGTTTATGCACAACAATTCAAACTCTAAATACAAATAAGGCAATAGAGATAAATGCTTATCTTTTAAAAAAAATATGCAACCAATTGCAAAGGATAGATGTTCCACCCACCCATATTTTTTCTTTTCCAAATCTCAAAAACAAATCACCTCCGATCTAGGGCTATGAATCCATAAGAAAAGGGTGTCTCTAATGTTCNGCTTATCTTTTAAAAAAAATATGCAACCAATTGCAAAGGATAGATGTTCCACCCACCCATATTTTTTCTTTTCCAAATCTCAAAAACAAATCACCTCCGATCTAGGGCTATGAATCCATAAGAAAAGGGTGTCTCTAATGTTCACTCAGAGTGCAATATAACCCACAACATGCTAGTTTTTCCTACAACTATCCTAATCCTCCAACTCTCTTCCCCTCAACTTGCACAACCCAAGGAATGGGATCCCCCTTCACTGCACATAGTCCCTCATGCCTTCCCACTTCCTTCTAGGGATCCAACACATGTTGGCTAGGAATCTCTCTTGTTGGGGACTCCTGCAGGGATGTTAGCTACAACAGGAAAAACTTATCACAGTAAGCTCACTTGGTGCTAGGGTAATATCTCACACATAATATCACTCTAAAGTCCTAGCAAACTGCTTCTTCATGAATTTACAACTCCAACAAGATTCCACACATGCTCATTATGGCTGCCTTAAAACTCCAAGACTCTGCCCTCCTCATTGCTCCAAAAAATGCATGTAAAACTACCTATCTTTCCCATTCAAATTTATCTTTTTCCCATGCAAGTTGACTCTCACATTCCCCAATGTTGATTGTACCTAGACCCCATACTCTCATTAACTATGTGAGGTGACTTTTCACACCGACCCTCTTGCATCTATTTAATGATTGGTGCTTTGAGACTTTCAAAAGGAAATTATAAGTTTCATACACAATCATAATTTTAGGAAGTGGGTTGGGAATAATACACATGAATAATTCCCCACTTGGAACCCCTCTTAGACCTCCCCCTCTCTTATGGAAACTTATCCCCCATTACTCTGTCTATGTTCATCTATATCCATCGTTACCTTTTATTTTATTATTATGATATATATACGATGTTTACATATTACACTGTTGGGCCCATGGCCATACATCGTAATTACATTACACATCACTAAAATGGGGATGTTACATTAACTAAATCCTAAGTGTTTAAATATCCTAACACCCCCCATTAAGAACAACTTGGGATAGGATTGAAGGATTTACAAAGGTGACCCAATAGGAGAAGAAATAAGGCATTAGAGCCTATCCCCCCTTAACGAGAACTTCTTGAAATCTTAACATAGATTGAAGTATGAAAAACGTTTCTTTTGTAAGAGACTTTGTGAAAATGTATACAACTTGATCATTTATAGGGAAAA
>SNQJ01S0165090.1:0-16692 GCA_010110895.2 Picea sitchensis | reverse complement strand
GAACATTAGAGACACCCTTTTCTTATGGATTCATAGCCCTAGATCGGAGGTGATTTGTTTTTGAGATTTGGAAAAGAAAAAATATGGGTGGGTGGAACATCTATCCTTTGCAATTGGTTGCATATTTTTTTTAAAAGATAAGCGTTTATCTCTATTGCCTTATTTGTATTTAGAGTTTGAATTGTTGTGCATAAACTCTATGTTTGTGAGTATTCACCTATTGTTGTGTGTAATTTATATGTGGATGTGTATATGTTTATTTGAATGCAATCATAATGTTGTTAGATGAATGTTAAATCCTCAATGCATTGCAGTTAATTGTGGAATTCATTTACTATGTGCTTACTCTGAGTTTAAGCAATTAGAAAATTTTGTATGTATATTTATTATACTACATTCATGCTTTAAATAATTTTGTTATATGCATGGAAATTTTTAGCATGCTACACATATTAAACTTAATGGGTATCTAAAAAAAATACTTGGATTTAGTACTGGGGGAACTACATAATGGTATGAGAGCTTTTAGTTTAACACTAAACCCATATGGGCCAAGGAACAATGTGAATTTGACAAATTCATTGTTGTATAGTTTTGATCTATGAAGGATTTGGGAAAATTTATGAAACTGGAGTGAAATCACCAAATTTATAAGAAAACTCAGGTTGAATTTTCACTCACAGTGGTTGAGATGATGATCAATGGCATCGATTTATAGGTTGTAGAGTTGAATTTGTCCTAGAAGGTCAAATTTTGTATTTTCGTCGCGAGTGGGGAGTTAGTAAAATCAACAACCCAAATCACATTTGACTTTGTGGTCAATGAATGAGATTCATTTTCGATTAGTTAAAATTTTCAAGTTTAGTGAAGACAATTTTGGAAAATTTATGAAACTTTTGAAAAATAATTTTTGGGGATTTTTGAAAAAATTTGTATAGATGATGACATAGAATGTACCTGTAACGTGCAATGACAGTGTCCATGTTGGAAGTGACATGATGGTGGAAGGTAGGGGTCATGGCATAGATTTTTATGAATCAACGATTGAGATTGCATTTTATTTTGAGATCAACGGTCGAAATTCATCCTACATTTGGTCAAACTTTTAAGTTTTTAGAGTTCGGAAAAATTCTATGAAGTAGAGAAATTCTTGCAGATCTCCAATGAAGAAAATCGTTGATCACTGATAGAGAAAGCGAATTTAGACAGAATTCTATGAAGTAGAGACATTTTTGTAGATCATCAATCATCGCTGGAGCGATCGGAGTTCAATGTACATTTAGGCTCACCAGCTTAAATGTACATTACATTTTCACTTGGTACCAATCGACTAAACAACCTATATGTACAATTACAAAGGGTTCTATATCAAGGAAATTGCAATCCCCTCCCCCTTATTTATGCATTGTCCTCAGTGCATATTATACACATGTACATAGAAAATTTCAAAAATCTTCAAAAAGATGACGATACTTTTCTCGCATAGCATCTTCACACTCCCAGGTTGCATCCTTGGGACCGTACCAGCTCCGTTGGACCTTTACTAGTTCCATGACTCGATTCTAGAGTTGCTTGAATTTTCAATCCTATGTATGCAAACTGGTCGCACTTGAAATCCTCCTTCTGGCTCCACCTGAATCACATTCAAATCAATAAAATGATTAGCATCAGGTACATACTTATTAAGCAATGACACATGGAAAACATTTTGAATACAAAAGAATGCAGGAAATGTAAGCATATACGTGATAGGACCAATCCTTTCAAGAATTTCAAATGTCCCACAATAGCACGTTTCTAACTTAGAACACTTTCCCAACTTTAGGGAACTATGTTTGGCCTTCACTTTCAGAAACACGTGATCACCCACTCCAAATTCCCTATGGTTTATGCCTTTATCTATGCAAATTTCTGCCTATCTTGGGAAGCCTTTAAATTATGCCCGATCTTTACCATATTCTCCTCCATTTCTTGGAGTATATTTGTCCCAACTACTATGCGATCTTTTGGGTTGTCCCAACTCACTGGTGTGTCGCACTTTCTACCATAAAGTGCCTCAAATGGGCTCATCTTTAAAGATACTTGATACCCATTATTGTAAGCAAACTATACCAAATGAAGGTAGTCTTCCCATTTTGATGGCTTATCCATCACATACATCCTAAGCACATCTTCAATCACCCAATTTACCCTTTTGGTTTAACCATCTAACTCAGGGTGATATGCTATGTTAAAATTCAGATTTGATCCAAATCCTTTGTGTTGGTTTAAAATTTGCATGGCTTCTCTCTACTACCTGCGTCATAGACCCAGGGTTAATATCTATAAGAGTAGAAACAAAGCCTAAAAATATCGACCCTTCTCGTAAACCAGAAGGCAACACAGTACACAGGATGCACTGCGTAGTCTCACCCGAGATAGCTTAAAATGGGTGGCTGTAAGACTCAGGTGTTTACAGCCTAGGATTGAGCAGGAGATAGTGGGTCTGTATGATGAGCCATTAATTATGATTTATATTACGTACTACTATTATCTCATTTAATACCTTGACCTCGTGGCCTCTTTTCTTTATAACCCAACAACAATTACTCAATCAATATAATAACTCATTCATTCATTCATTTCATTTCATACAACATTTAACTAGTAAAAGTATGATACAGATATGCATGTATTCATCACATTACACAGGTATTACCATGGTTCACCCCCTCCTGGGCTACGTCCACAAATATTTGTCTCTCAACTCTCTTATTATGGAAGTTTTGCAATTCTTGCGCCTCACGCTTACAACTCTCCTCAGATGGGTAAGATCTTTGTGAGGCGAACTAGATCACACCAGGCTCCACCGCCTACAATCTAATCCTCAATATATACCTTCTCTCTTCCACTTAGCTCAATGGTTTTACAATAAATAGATCTTTCATCGAAATATTACATAAAGACAATCAGACTCTACATAGGTAACGAACCTAACTTCTTCTGAAATCTTCCATGATACCTGTGTATCTCTATTTATATCTATCAGGATCTTCATCCATTTACACCAAAAACCTTAAAAAAACCCTAACCCTACCATCGTTAGGTCTTCCTTCTCTCCTCATGCGTGTGTTGCTTCCTTCCAGCTATCACCTCCTTCTTGCATGAGCGTGTACTGAGCTTCTTGCTAGTTGCCGTTTTCTTCCTGCACGCTTTCTTTCCCATGATTGCTCTTATAGTTGTCATTCTTCTTTGTGCACGCTTTATTTCCCACTTCGGCCTGCTGCCAACAGGCCCCCAACACTGACATGTGACTCGTCCCAAGTCACCTAATCTTTCTAAGCTGCCTCGATCTCTTCAGTGATCATCTGGAATTTTCCCTCAGCTTTGTTGCTTTTGTCAGTGCTTGCATGGTCTTCTCCTTAATGGTATCCACTACCTGAACTACCACTTCATCGCTCAGTAGTCCTATGCATTCTGCCTGTGTCTGTTACATCTGTGTTCTTTCTTCTTTTTCCTCTACGAGTACTTCTTCTACCCGTTCCTGTAATGGTTCTATTTTAGCCTGACTCTCTTGTTTTTGTGTTTGCGCAGTGATTAGTTCTACCTGCATCTTCTTCAGCTCTTGCATCCCCTTGACGTGTTCTAGGATTGGTACGGTCTTTTTCCTATGTTTAAGTTCTTGGATCACTTCATTGATCCTGTCCTCTTCTTTGTGCCAGCATCGAACCTGTGGATCCTCCTCTAGTCTTGTCCAAAGTTGTGCTTCTTTGTTGAGCAAGTCAGCGATCATGCTAACCTGCTTCTCCATATCCTATATTTGCGATGTTGTTGCCTGCTTCCTTTTCTCCTTTACCACTGGTGGATTTGTTTGCGTTAGCTGTTATCGGAGATCCCTGATCTCCTTCTGGTATCGAGCAATTGCCTGCGCAATCTGGTCGATCTTTTTTGTGGCTGGGAGTTCATTTCCTTGTGTAGTGTTTGGAAGTTTCCCAAAAATTTCTCCCACTCTGCATTCCAATTCATTCATGTGTTATGTCTCCTTTTGAGTTTTGGATTTGGCCTACTCATACTCTTTTGCCAACGCTTCCCGCTGCTTTGTTTCTTTTTGTAGCTCGACTAAGTTTTTATGTGCCCAAGACTGCCTTTCATGGTCGGCACTAACCTTCAACTTGTGCAGTGCCCTTGATGGCATCCATGTCAGGATCAATTGAATGTGGTCCAAATCCTTCAGTGGTTTCTGTCCCACGATTTCATCCATTTGTAGCATACTCAGTTTTATGTGTGTCGTTGCATTTGCGTGTGGCATTGGGAGGGTTGGGTCTCGTTCTTCTACCTCCACTCTTTTGTCGATTTGTGTCATTGATGGCTCTATGTCTTTGCTGCTACTTTCTCTCTGAGCCTCCCTGAGTGTCGTGAGGAGCTAACCTATTTCTTCCAACTCTTTTTGCAAATCGTCCTTGTGATGTGTTGAGTGGTCGAAGTCTTCTGCTAGAAAATCCTAGACCATTATGGCGATCATTTATCCATCGTCCTCCATGATCGTGTAGTCCGGTGATGTTTGTTGTGCCTTTGATTTCTTACATGCGCCTGCAGCCTGTACAACTAGTCTCTTTGTTCCCCCTAGTTGTTGTGTGATAGGGTTAGGGGCAATCTCCTGCGCTCCCTTAGCTTGTTTTGGTTGTTCATTAGTCTCATTGTACCCCTTCTGAGTGTCTTTCTTCTTTGACCCTTCGTTTGCCTGAGTCAGCTTGTGTTGGCCCATCTTTGGTTTCTTGGGCAGTGGGATTTGCGGAGGCTTTGTTTCCGCCTGCACTGCTTCTCCTTCTGTGGGTCCTTCCAGTACTTCCTGGGGAATACATAGGATTTTCCATGCGTCAGGCCATTCGTTGATGACCATTTCTATATCACCTTCTGTGATGCAGTAGCGCATCGGTAGCCATTGTTTATCTGGATCCTTCCTTGGTTGTATCCACATCACTTGACGTGTAGCCCAGAATTTAGTGATGTCCCCATATCGCGCGACAGCTTCTGGTGTTATTCTCCATGACCACCTAATAGATTCCTGCATGTCCCGTAGGTATGCTTCAAAGAAGATTCCATTGTCCCTCTTTTGTCTGGCCTGTGGCCCAAATCTTAGTACTAGATATCTCACTCCCGCTGGTTGTGGTCTAGTAGAAAAAACTACATATTTTGGTTCCCTCCATCCCATGAACGCTATGAGAGTGAGTAGCCATGAGTAATGGAATTCTGTATCGATTTCTTGTGCATCCTTGCAATCCACTTGGAACAAATTTAGCATATAGGGCACCCATCTCACGAAGGTGCCTTCTACACATTGAGCTGCAACTGCGATGACTCATGTCGGTACTTTGTCTTTGCGGCATTTTGTTAACATTTTACAGGCTAAGATCTTTTCACCCAATTGTGTTGCTGCATTTTTTATCCTTTTGATTATAATGCCTCTTGTCCCCCTTGCGGTGCTGAATTTTTTCTTCATTTGCTCTGCTAACGCTTTTTCCTTGGATTTATTGTCCAGAATCAGTGCGGGATCCATACCCCGGCTGGGTAGTCCTATTATCTATGCAATAAGGTCAATCGTTATGGGGACGGGTCTGTCCAGCCATATATCCCCTCCATGTGTAACTGCTAACATATTCTTAACGCATGTTGTCACATACTGGCCTCTGCCAAAGTGTGAGAGTTTCAACAACCCTAAGATGCCCATTCTGTCCAGTCCAACTGCCCACTGATGCGGTTGGCCGATTATTTCTCCCAGTTGGTTGATGACTATGTTCTGCATAAAAACCCTTGGCACAAGTTTCAGGTACTTTGTGTCCTCTGCAACGTCATGGTTGGAATAATTGAGCTTCCCAACGTGACCCAGTAGCTGTGGCTCTACCTGTACTCCCTCTGGTATGTGTGATAGCACAATTTCTGTTGTTGGTTTCTTACGAGGTGAGCTCGGTATTCGAACGTTGTCTTCCTACTGTGGTGGTTGGTATGAGGTTCCAGCAGCTCCTGGTTGCTGCCCTATAAGCCATTCTGGCCAAGCCGAGGTAGTTCTCATGGTCTCTTTTGTTGGGTGACCTAGGCTAGGTACCTGCGACTCGTCTAGTTTCCCTTCTAGTCCTTGATTCGATGTTGTGTCGTTACCTTCCACGGCTGGTTCAGTGATTTTTGGTTGCATTTCCTATTGGGGTTCCACTTCCTTGTTCTGAGGTTCCTATGCCTCTGCTTGCGTGTCTTCTTCCATGGCCTTTGTTTGAGGTTGTTGAATCTCCTCTAGTATTGGTGTCGAGTTCACCGGTGGCATCTCTGGGGATGGGATCTCATCGATATCGACGATCTCTGTTTGTTGTTGTTCGTTTTCTTCCAGCGGTCCTCGTGACCTAGTTTGAACTCTGGTCGGTTTGGTGGTCTGGCCTAGTTCAACGGACTTCAATGGTGCCATAGAGGTGAGTGTCGAACGTCTGTTGACTTTAGAAGACTGCGGTGAGCTCTATGGTCTTTCTTTGTTCGTTTGATTTTTTGTTTCTCTCTGTCTGTTCTCTTTTCGTGAATAGACAAGTTGTTTCCATGCTCGCATGTTGTATGGGCTTGTCATGAAGCTTATCGAGGATGCTTCCTCCATGATGTGATTAATTCACCATAATTGTGGGTTCAATGCATTTGTAGCAGTTTCATACTTTCCATTAGGCCTATATTGTTGTTTCCAGTTGGCGTGTTTAACGTGTTGTTCCATCAGTCCTTGACGTGCCTTAATTTCACTTAGGGTTGTCCTATCATCCTTCTTTTGCCGAATTTTTGTTTCTTGCTCGTTTTTCTTAGGCATGTAACCGTTGCTCTTGCCTTTACTGCATTCATGTTTCGAGCGTCCTGTGGATTTTTCGGGGCTTTTCGGGTTTTTTTTATTTTTTATTTTTTTTAGTGCGCGGTGGGTGGTCGACTATCCTTGTACAGATTCACTCGGCTCTCGTTGATCATTCCTATGAGATCTGTGCCTTCTAAATCTCTTAACTATGCATCTCCTCCATTTGTTACATATTTGACCTCGTATGGTCCTAACCAATGCATTCTCAACTTTCCTGGGTGCTAAAACGATTTGCTATCGTAGAGCAATACTAGATCTCCTTCTATGAAAGTCTTCTTCTTAATGTGTCAATCGTGCCATGCTTTGTCTCTGGCCTTCTGCACTTGTTGATGGAATCCTTCCAAGATTCAGTCTTCCTCCATTGATAACAGTTGATTGACTCTTTCCTATATTGCATCGCGTTCTGTCATTTGTGTGATAGTGGCTACACGTAAGTTGGGTACTAAAAAGTCTAATGGCATTACTTCTTCTTGGCCATAGACGAGTTTGAATGGTGTGTGCCCTGTCATTTTTTTGCATGTCTTCCTGTACGCCCATAATACTTCTGGTACTTTGATATCCCAGTCATCTCTATTGACATTACAGATCTTTGTTAGTGCATTCTCTAAAAAAAAATTAAAGGCATCTACTGTGCCATTCCCCTATGGGTGATACGGTGTGCTTCTCTGGTGTTGGGCTTCAAATTCCTTGAGCATCTTGCGGATGTTGTTATTTATTAAATGCATGCCTTGGGCACCCAAACCTAGTAATTACTTGTTCAAATAGGAAGTGTGCAGTAGTCTTTGCGCTGCAGTATTTTACTAGTGTGGATTCTGCCCATATTGTTAGGTATTCGGTCACGGTGATGATGTATCTTGCCCCTATTATTTTGGCTAGTGGGTTAATTGGTCCCACAAAATATATTGCCCATTTATCAAATGCCTGTAATGTCACTTGTGGTCGTAGTGGTATCTCATCCCTTCTGTTGGGTTTGCCTACCCTTTAACAGACATCACATTTCTGACAGTACTCTTTCGAGTCTCTGTGAATGGTTGGCCACCATAATCCTACACAAAGTACCTTCTGTGTGGTAGCTTTTCCTGCGTAGTGTCCTCCTGCCAATCCCTTGTGGGATTCTGCTAAAATTCTTGGTCGTTCATGCTCTAACACGTACCTTCGTAAAATGCTATATGCGCTCATTTTATATAGATGTCCTGCGATCAGTTGATAATCGGTTGCGCGAACTACCAGGTTATTTTTTTGCGCGGTCCAATATATTCTTGCGGTGTAGTACCTGTGCTCAAGTATTGTATGATCTTCGTGAAGTAGTCATCAGAAATATGTACTAAAAATAGTTGTGCATCCAGAAAGTTGTCTTCTAAGTTCATGGGTTCTTCTCCATTTGTGACCCGTGATACGTGGTCAGGTCCTGCGTTTAATTTTCCTGGTTTAACTATTACTTCGAAGTCAAATTCCTGAAATAATAGTAACCATCGACAGATTCTCCCCCCTAACACTGGCTTATTGACTAGGTATTTTAGGGCTGAGTGATCTATAAACATATTAAAATGTTTTCCCAATAGGTAGTGTCTGAACTTCTGAAGTGCGTAGACCATAGCTAGGCCTTCTCTTTCCATTGTGTTATAGTTCTGTTCAGAGTCGGATAGTTTTCCTCTTGTGAATGTTATCGGTTGATCCAAGTCTCCCGCTCCTAGCTTCGCTAAGATAGCTCCAAGTGCTATCGTTGATGTATCTACATGCACATGGAATGTCTTCCCAAAATACGAAAATACTAATATTGGTGCAGTGACCATCTTTTCCTTCAGGGTACCCAGACCGTGTTGACACTCTTCGTTCCATTTGTACTTTGTATCTTTCCTTAGCAGTTTTTCCATTGGTGTTGTGATCTTCGCATATCCTTTGATGAATTTTTGATAGTATCCTGTGTGTCCTAGCGTTGCTCGTAGCTGATGGACTATTTTTGGCACTGGTAAATTGACGATGACTGTGATCTTTGCCGGATCGACCAATAGCCCTTGTTTGCATACTATATGGCCCAATAGTATCCCAAACGGTGTTCCAAATATACATTTCTTTATGTTTAGCGATATCTAGCACTGTCTGCATCATTCTAGCATCAAGCGTAAAACTTCCACATGATTTTTCAACAGACTATAGACTGTCTAGTCATCCAGGTATACCTCGAGGAACTAATGGATGAATTCTTTAAATGTTGCAATAACCACTCTGGAGAATATTGTTGGTGCATTCTTTAGTCCAAATGGAATGACTGTATATTGGTAAGATTCCCATTCCGTCGCGAACGTGGTCTTGTATATGTCCTCCTGTGCTATCTTAATCTGATGGTAGCCTGAGAATCCATCAGTGAATGAGTAAGTTTCATGTCCTCCCACAGTCTCTAATACTTCATCTGTGAATGGTGTAGGGAATGGGTCGTGTAGGCATGCATCATTCAATTTCCTCAAGTCGATGCATATCCTAATCCCTCTTCCTTGTTTCTTGTCATGTACGACCATGGGGCTTCCCATTGTGATTCCTCGACTCGTTCGATTATGCCGACTTCAAGCATCTGGTCGATCTCCTCTTTAACTTTTTGTTTGTATATGTGGTTCAATCTATATGGTCATTGTCTAATCGGTCTTGCTTCGGGTCTAAGGGGTATTTTCATCTCTCCCAGTTCTCCTAATATACCCTTCATCTCTATAAATGTTGTAGGAAATAAGTCGTTGTACTCTCGCAACAACTTTGTAATGCTTTCTACTGTTCGCTCATCCCAATAGTCTCCAATGTTGGCCATCTTGGGATGTTCAACTGTTCCGATGTTAACTTTATTTACCTTGATTGGTGTGGAAATGTCTTCAGATTCTATGGGTGGTCCCTTCACATCTCTTTCGACTTCTACTTCTTCAATCTGAATGTCGCGCGGGTCATCTTCGTCTGGCATTTATTCTTGTACCTAGTAACATGACAGTAATTTCTTGACTGTCTTCTTATTTCACTGTTTCTCTTCAGTAATAAGTTCTATTTTTGGTTCTTCAATCAATATGTCTCCTTTGATCCATTTCAAGGCTGCATCTATGTTGGGGTTCTCATGGTCGAATGAGAAAGTGACAGTAAAGTTATTTCGCAATGTCGTCCATGTTATAGTTCCTTTGCGCAGTTCCTGATCTGTATACCAATTCGTTGGTATGCCTTCTAATGTGTGAATGAAGTGGTGAGGCTATTCCTCTTGTGGTGTCATTTTCCATAGCATTTCGCACTCCTCCAAGTGTTCCACTGGTGTCCCTAGTCCTTCGTATCTCCGTTGTTTGTTGTTTTTTCGTTCTGCGTTGAACCTTATGCGCAGTGACTGCTTACACTGGTACTAGTTTATGATAATATCCTTGTGTGTGCCCCACCATCTCGTGGGTGTGGCCTTGAGTGTTAGATCTAGTGTTAGTAGCCTCTGGTTCTCTAATACTTCATCTTCATATTGTGTCAAGAATGTTGCCAAATCATTTAGTCTGTGGAAACTGGGTGGCTCTTCGATTTCTATGCCTATCCACCGTACTGCACATTTTATTCTCGCACATCTTTTTATGGATACTTCGTGTAGTCTCTGTTGCCAGTTTTCTAACCTAGTGTCTGAATTTGTTGCACATGAAGTAATAGTGTGCCAACTGAGTACCCCGTCTGCAGTTGGGTTTACATAATCCTCCTCGCGCGCGGTTTTTCTATACAACTAGCCGATTTCCTCTAAGTCTAGGCAAGTGGGTTCTATGAACCTCTCCCCTTCTGATGGATCTAGTGGTGCTATGAACCTGTAATCTCTGGATTCAAATGTCATTTTCCTTGTCTTCAAATTAATTATGGTTTGGTTGTCAAATGCCCAATCCAGACCGAGTAATGCCAGGTACAATGTTGTGCCATCTACAAATTTGATGACTTCAAAATATGCTTTAGTGTGCACACCATCAAGATATACTGTTAATCCTTTTAGTATCCTTATTGATAGGACCCTATGTTGGTTTGTTGGTTTTAGTTGGACATTTGAATATCCCAATGTTGGCTCTCACATGCATTGCCAAGATTTCTTGGGTAACACATTCACTTCGAATCCTAGGTCCAATATGATATCTCCCATATTTAAATCCCCAATGTTAGCATTCAATCTAAATTCCCTACTTGTTCTTCTTCTTGTGTGTAGATGATTGACAATTTTCGATTCTAGATTTTGTTTTGTCTCATTGCTACATTTCTCTAGGATGTTTTGCAATATTTTCACAGATGAGGGATCGCTTAACATTTTGATGCATAACTGCAAAAAGTCTTTGATAGTACTTACTTGTCCCTTGGGCGGTGTTCCTTTGGTATGATCCAATGATGGCGGCATTTCATATTCTGGGGCTTCATGGGCTAGTTGTGTAGTGGAAGTCAATGCGGTGTCCACTTTATGAAATTCTTGTTGGGCTTCCTTAAAAGTATCCTTTTCTTTGGGTGCATCTAACTGCTTCCTTGGTTCGGTGTTCTTCTTTATTCACTAGTTCTGTGCGGATTCTTGTCGAGCTGCATCATTTCCTGTCTTCGTTCCACCGTGAGTGACTATATTAATGTTCCGTCCATCCTCCCTTGCTTCGGATGAAATCCATTGAACATTATGATTGTTCGGATTCCTTTTTTCCTAGATATTTACTAATAGTGTTGGGCATTCCTCTGTCTCATGATCCGATGCGCGACAATACATACAAGTTGTTGGCGGCAGTGGGCATTCCCGTGCATAATGTTCTGGTTGCTAAAAGTTGTGACATGTGACTGGTCCTCTACCACGTCTGAAACCTCCTCTGGCTCGCCCTCCTCATCAATAGCCTGCTCGGTCCCCTCTCGGTGCGTTGTATCATGGTGCCTGATTATATGATGCGGTATTATACTAGGGTTGTGTTGGGTTGTACTGTGGTTTTGCATTGTTATACGGTTGTTGTGTAGTGTTGTACTGTTGTTGTGTGGTGTTGTATGGAGCTAGGGCTTGATTGAACTATGGCATTTATTTCCCAGTCATCATTTCGGCATGTACTTTGTATGTGTTTGATGTTCTTTCCTGCATCATCTCCATAGTTCCTCAATATTTGTCGTCGTGGCCTACTGACTTACAAAAGGTGCAGTAATAATTCTTTGGAACTATCTAGTACTTTTGCATCATCGTGCAGTGATAGGGGTGGTGACCCAGTTTTTTTCATATTTCGCACCATAATCCTCTCTGTGGTAGCAGGTTTGGCATGCCTGTTTCCATATACTGCGCGAATGTTGGACATTCATTCTTGTGGTGTCCTTCCACCCTGCATGTGGTGCACCAAACAACTTCTCGTTTGTCCTTGTTGTTCTTATTATTTAACTGAAAGGTTAGGTTCTTCAAATCCTCCTTCAATTTTTCAATAGTTGGGTCCGTCTGTTGGTATTGGTTTTCTTCCAGTTGTAAGGCTGCCTGTAGTGGCTTGGCCTACATCTGAAACTTTTGTTGTCGTAAAGGGTATTTTAGGTGGGGGAGTAGTGAGTTGACAAATAGAATTCAGTGTTGCATATCAGTCATAAGGTATTTTAACTTCCCTTTCAATCACTTTAATCTCTGATCAATCTCCCATACAGACTCTCCTAGTTTCTGTCTGATCTCAATCATTTCGTTCATGTACTAATACTCTGAGATCGGCTTCTGGAACTCGTTAATCAGTAGCTTCTTAATGTTTTCTAGTGTCCTCATTGTCCCAGGGGCACTGTTCGTGTCTAGACTCATGTACCAGTCTAGTGTGCGGTCTCTCAGTGTGATCGCTAGCTGTACAATTTTGGTATCCTCATCAGTGATCTCTTTTGCCTCCCAGATATTTTCACAAATGAACATATGTGCGGTGTAGATACTTGACTAGTACTGCCTGAACTGGCTCCTCTAGTTGTTTCTCCTGTGGTAGATGTACTTCTTGCTTTCGGACTTCCTCCTAACTTCGGCTATCTAAACGGTAGTGTTATCTTTGTTGTATTGGTCGCACATGGGTTTATGGGTTCCACACTAACATTGATATGGAAAGGATGACTATCTTCTCCTCCTATTCTTAGGCCTCTCATTTTCCTCTCATAGGTTGCACGTAGGATTTCCTCAATCTGCTCCACGGCCCGGAGATCCTCTACCTCTTCTTCATCGCTTGTCAAGCCCTCCCTCATGGCTACAACTCTTTTCTTGGTATTCACCTTATATTGGCAGGGTACTCCGCTATGTGTCATTCCTGGTGACACCAAGATCCACTTAAGTTGGTCATCATCCATCAAGATTGGGTCCAATAATTCCTCCTCCCTGTTGCCTTTATCCTTAACTTCAACCATTTATCCTTTCATTTTCAGTGCTTCCCCCCTTCCCCCATGCATGTAGGGAAGTCTAGATGTCTGCTTCCATTTTCATTACACCTTTGTTATATAGCAGTATTTTAATAGAAGTATACAGTGATTGAATGTACCTTCCGCGGGGTCCACGTAGAAATTCTTGCTCTATTTCACTGTATGACTTCACTGTGTCAACTGCAAACTCTGTGATGAAGCCTTCCACAATGATGTCAACCCAAAAGTCGAATGCGTGGGTGAATTTGTTGTTCACCTGTTGTAGTTGTTAAATCTATATTGGGGTCCAATATAGCTGTCGAATCCGGTTCGTCGTGTGGTTATCTTTCAACCTTAGTATCCACTCCCGTATTAGATGGGGAAAATCACATAAAAATATTTCATTTAAATCCGTAAACACGTATTTATCCAGATATTTGTGAGGTGTTAGGCTAGGGTTTCTATTATCCCTCTCGGAAAACTCTAGTTCTTTATTTCTCGGCCATCTCTCCATTTCTGCTTTCGTGGGGTTCCACGGTCTCAACATTCCCTTTTAGTGGCTCAACAGTCTTCTAGTTTAACTCATTCTCTTCTCATGCATTCTATCTCATCTACTCAGTCCTCTCTTGTTCCTCTTTAAACGACAACGAAACCATTTGTTGGTTTAAAATTTGCACGGCTTCTCTCTACTACCTACGTCGTAGACGTAGGGTTCATATCTATAAGAGTACCAACAAAGCCTAAAACTATCAGCCCTTCTGGTAAACCAGAAGGCAACACAGTACATAGGATGCACTGCGTAGTCTCGCCCAAGATAGCTTAAAATGGGTGGTTGTAATACTCAGGTGTTTATAGCCTAGGATTGAGTAGGAGATAGTGGATTTGTATGCTGAGCCATTAATTATCATTTATATTACGTACTACACTTATCTCATTTAATACCTTGACCTCATGGCCTCTTTTCTTTATAATCCAACAATAATTACTCAATCAATATAATAACTCATTCATTCATTCATTTCATTTCATACATCATTTAACTAGTAAAAGTATGATACAGATATGCATGCATTCATCACATTACACAAGTATTATCGTGGTTCACCCCCTCATGGACTATGTCCACAGAGATTTGACTCTCGACTCTCTTATTATGGTAGTTCTACAATTCTCGCGTCTCGCACTTACAACTCTCCTCAGATGGGTAAGATCTATGTGAGGCAAACTAGATCGTACCAAGCTCCACAACCTACCTTTTAATCCTCAATATCTACCTTCTCTCTTCTTCTTAGCTCAATGGTTTTACAAGAAACACATCTTTCATCAAAATATTACATAAAGACAATCAGACTCTACATAGGTAACAAACCTAACTTCTTCTAAACTCTTACATGATACCTTTGTATCTCTATTTGTAGCAGCCATATAATTCTAAACATCATTTACTTTCATAAGCAATTTATTTCATGACTTCATAACATAACAACAATCTTCATAACAACATCTTCAGTAACTTAAATTGATCAATGAATAATGTTTTCATGGAAGAATGAAATAAACACATAGTTTAACAGATTACCTGGTTCTGATGCTAATTCATGTTGCTTTGTTGCCTTGTTGTTGCTTTCCTGCTACCTGATACACAGACCAATACTGCCACAAACAAAATAACTGCCCAAAATCTACTGTCCTCCTTGCCAACTAGGAAAAACTACCTAGCTCCAGGATATCTATGGATATCCTGGCCCCCGTGCCCAAAACCTCCAGCAACTCGGTGCCTCAACTGATCAAAAGCCACAGTCAAAAACTCTCTGCTCACAGCAAATCTCATAGTCCTCAGAATCCATCCCCCTCATCCTCTGTTCGAATGCCCATTACGTAAACCTCCCTCCTTCCCTTATTCCTCCTTCACCAACTCATGCAGTTATTTCTTCAACCACCACCCTGCATGTCCCTTATCCTTCCTTTAATGTTTTATCTTCTCGGGATTCATAGGCTATCCCTTGTTGCATATGCAACCATTTTATATCATATATCATTGACCTCTTAGATTTATTTCTCAGGGCATTAAATGTGATCTGTAGTTAAATTATTTAATTAATTAATCACAATTATATCCTTTAATTAATTAATAACTCACTTTATTAAGATCATTAAATCATCTTTGTTTAATTAATAACTTGTTACCACAATTAATCCCCTAATTAATTTTACTTTATAATATTTAAACATTTATCCAACTAGGGTCGTTACACTATTTATATCTATCAGTCTCTTCAGCCATTTACACCAAAAACCTTACAAAAACCCTAACCCTATTGCCATTAGGTCTTCCTTCTCTCCTCATGCGTGTGTTGCTTCCTTCTAGCTGTCGCCTCCTTCTTCCATGCGTGCATGCTGAGCTTCTTGCCAGTTTTCATTTTCCTCCTACACACTTTCTTTCCCACGACTGCTCTTTCAGCTGTCATTCTTCTTTGCGCACGCTTTCTTTCCCACTTTGGCCTGCTGCCAACACTTTGAGTATCCCTTTCCAAAATTTTGAGGTGAACTTGGAATCTCTATTAGAAAAAAAAATCTTAGGTACACCATGTATCTTAGCAACTTCACGCATGTATATCTCAACAATGTTGGTTTCCTTATGTGCTGACTTCACTGCAACAAAATGGGAAGCTTTAGTAAGCTTGTCCACCACCACCATAATAGAATCATGTTTCTTAGAAGTCCTAGGAAACTTAGTAATTATGAAATCCATCATCACAAATTCCCACCTACAATCAAAAATGGGGAAAGGTTGTAGAAGACCAGCTAGATTTTTTCGCTTAGACTTGGCCTTCTGACATTCAAGACACATCGCAATAAAATCTGCAACTTCCTTTTTCATACCTGGCCAAAAGTGTTGCTTCTTTACTATGACAATTTTCTTTTCACAACTTGGATGTCCAACATATGTAACCTTATGCATCTCTAACAAAATCAGTATTTTCAACTCCTGATCATTTCGAACATAGACTCTGTGTCTATACACGAGTATAACATCCTCTCTTAATTCATAACCTTCAAACTTTGGATGCAACAAACCTTGTTGTAAAGTCACGCATATATCTGTTGATACTGAGAGGGGGGTGAATCAGTATCAAGTACAATTTAAAACATTTTTCAACTTATAATTAAACCATTCAACTATATCCAATGAGCAATGAACAATAGTATAATATTTACACCAATACACCACAATACACCATGCACAATATATGAGAAATAATCAATAGTTATTGTTCAAGGGAAGGAATCACTTCCAAAGGTAGCTACAGATTTCAAATGTAAAGGGAGGGATAAACCTCCAAGAGGAAGATACAATCTTCCAATATCAAGAGAGATTTGAACTCTCCATCCTTTCCCCTTCCTTCCACCCAAAAATATATGAGAGATAATAAAACTTTACATTAAATCATCACCATCAACCAATCATCACATAGAACCTGATAATGCTTCCTGAGACTTCT
>SNQJ01S0165089.1:0-13453 GCA_010110895.2 Picea sitchensis | reverse complement strand
TATTTATTTTGGTATGCATGTGCTAACATCTGGACACTAAAACTACATGCTAGAGCACCCAAAATCGCAAGTATAACCGTAACAAATCAGCAAGAAACTTTTGGACTGTTGGCTGTTATAAAACAGCAGAAAATACTTTACCTGACAGTTGAAACTTAGAGCCTAACTGTGGTCAAAGGCAGACCCAGTAGGCAAGTTGATAGGACCTGTAAAATCTTCATGGTATTAGAGCATTGGTGGCTGAAATTTTGAGCAGTTGGGACAGCATTTTGTTGGCTGTCATATACATCTTCTTAGCAGATTTTTGAGGACAGCCATTGACTCATTCAGTGGTTGTTAGAGGGCAGATTTTTGCAGAGGACAGTTGGGCAGTTTTGTACACTTGTCATTAGTCTCTTTTCACACCTACGCAGTAGGAGTGAGGTTGATTTGACTTGACCTCTTTTCACACCTATTCTGTTAGGAGTGAGGTCAGTTTACACTTGTCTCTTTTCACACCTGTGTTGACAAGAGTGAGACAGTGTTTTCCTTGGCAGTGTGAGCATCAGTTGGGGATTGCAGTTTGGCAGAGATGTCAGCATCTCAGATGCGAGTTGAGGACAGGCTAGCAGGGGCTAGCAATTGGTCGCCTTGGAAGGCGAGGGTGATCTTCGTCTTAGAGGACCTGGAGCTATGGGATGATCTTCGTCGTAGAGGACCTTTACAATGATGCTTGTTTCACCTTACAAGCATAGAGTCTTCAAAATTTGCATAGGGAAAAGGGCTTCTTCCCTCAATGGAGTCACCAGATGAGTATACTTAGATTAAGCTTTGGTTTACACTTGTCAAAAGTTTGAAGCATAGACTTCGGATTTCCAAGAAGAATGACTCAATTTTCCCCAGCAATGGTGCCAAAATGTTACCACACAATCTAGCACCTTTGTGGAAATCCCTCACAAGACAACTTCACAAGACAACTTCCCTCTCTTTAGTGAAGGTGTAAATCAAACACAAGGGAGGCTTCCCTAGTAGCCTCCAAGAATCCCTAGTCAAGAGACAATTAAGTCTAGGGCCTCCCAGTTAGCTACTCAATGTACCACCAATGAAATAAAATAGACAAAGGATAAGATGGTGAGTAAAAACAATTTCAAGGTTGAAAATCGAAATTTGTTGAACTTCAAAGCTAGGTCGAATAAAATCATTGAGATTCAGCTAAGTTCAAGACAAATTTGAAGTCAAATTTTAATTCAAATAAAAGCATAATGAAATTCACCTTAATTCGTTGAGGTTTGTTGACATTTGGTGGAAGTTCGTTTTTTCAAGGGTTAAAAAACTTTAAAAAATGTAGCATTCCTGTAATGTTCCTGACTTGGGTAGTCTTGGAAACACTGCTAATGTGTGTGTAGGATTAATTGTTTATAGCATATAAATGATCATACAAATAACAAATGCGATAAAGGACTGCAAAGTTGATATTATGATATCTCTGCGGAGTACAAATGTCAAATGCGGCTGAATAAAATGAATCACTCGGCTATATCAAAAGACAAAAGGATCTTAGCCGGAATACAATAAGCAAACTAAATGATAATACCCGGTAGTAAATGAGCACTGCGGGGTCAAAGGATGAGCTGGAATTGTGGCAGCTCGCACAGTAACTGCTGAAAGTCTGGAAAGTTCGCCCTGGTGGCTATACCTCTCAGAAAGGCCTGGAAACTATCCCAAAGGGTGCGCCCTGCTCTAATTCTCAGTCCTGGTGACCGACTGGCCCCTCTACTGGTGTGTCTGGACCTCGGATGGATCCCCCTGGGGGAATGCGCCCCTCCCTCTCTAGAAAACTGCGCCCTAGTGATTCCATCGTCGGAATCGGCTGAGAAGTATCTCAAAATGATCGCCCTGACCTACTGGGAAATGGCTCGAAAGGGTTTCCTTGAATTTGATCTGATGCTCGCTTGGGAACCCCGAATATGTCCGCCAAAAGTATCACACTTCCAAGTCTGGAAAATGTGCCCCAGATGATTACTTCGTTGGAATCTGACGAGGGACTAGGCAAAAGATGCGCCTTGCCTTCCTCTCAACTGGGTCGAAGGGGAATCTCTGAACTCTCCCTGGATGGGACAAGTCGATCCACTGAACCTCCTTAGAAGTTGCGCCCTCACCCTGGATAAGTGTGCCCTTGCTGCTGGACCCTGTGTAACCGCTGCTGAAGAATGATGGAAGACCTGTGTGATCTTCCCGTTGACTAGGGTGTGTCTCTCAACACTGAAATTAGCCAACTGGTGTCTTCCTCCTGGAATCCACTGAACTATCTCTCCTGAGATGCGCCTCTCTCCTCAATGACAAGTCATAATCTGCATAATGTTGAATTAGGTCATTGACCCTTCACTGCTGAAACCCTAATTCATTGTTGACTTCTAATTTTAGCTCGTCTGTTCTATTTTTAGCTCATAATGACTTAAAAGCGCTTTTAACCACTTTTAGCTCAATGTCACTTTCCGAACATAACACCCTTGACTGGAGTGACCTCTAGTAACTTTGTTTACCCCTTTTCTGGCCCTGGCTATAGTCTAACAAGGCGGTTTAGACTATTAAGCCTCCTCTCTGGAGCTCATATTTGGAAAGGGACATTACAATTCCTCCAACGCGGCATCATGTAGCACTCCATACCATTCTCCAAGGGACGAGCAGTAACTCAAGGCTCACACAAATGCAATCGCCCCCTCTTCACAGAGTCAACGCCAAGGCTACATGTCCACAGGGTTAGGGTTGTACATTGGTGGTCATTGATATCTAGTCGAGAGAAATCAATGTGTTGACTGTTGTCCAACCACATGGTCCATTCACTTGAATCCATAAACGTTTTCCAATAGTGGTTCCAGATCTGTATTTAAATTTTATTGGATGTTGACTTTGTTTTTGTATAACCCACAGTCTGTTAACGTGGGAGTTAATAAAACTTCTTGAGAAATTGAGATGGCAGAGGTAAAAGACAATATGTTTTGCTAATTTGTTAAATATTAATAAAATTATCTTATTAACCTAAATCATTAAATTTGGTATGCTATTTTTATTTTTATCATGGTATTTTCATTTTTACATATATGTTTAATTAGCCTCTTGAATTTTATAAACTATATTTTTTAAAATTTTAAATTTTTTAGTCTCTCAAACTTAATGATGAGTTTTATCACCAAAATTTTCATTATCGAATTTTTGTCGAACTTCAAAGTCATCGAACTCAAACTCGAACCAAGTGACTTAGATTAGGTCAACAACATACATAGAAAGTCAAAACGCCTTGTTTCTTTATGGCTGAAAATGAATATTTGTTGTTATAAAACCCTAAATTAACCCTAAAATAGTAAAAATAGAGTAATTTTCATAATTAAATGATTGACTATTGGGATAGTGACTAGTGCCTACTATATTTTTGGGCATTTGGGTTCAATTAAGGAATCCTTTGGAGAGAAGTGAGTGGAATTTTAGGGTGATATTTAGAGGTTGTTCACTACTAACCCTAGAATATCCTCCTAATATATTAAGGACAATTCAAGGGAAGGTTCTTCACTAGTAACCTTCCAAGAGTTTTAATAAGAAAGGCTTGTTCAAGAAAAATCCAAGAGATCAACCAACACTAGAGAAGCAACATTACTCTTAAATGCATTCATAGATTAAACCACAAGATGAAAAAGACCACTTACTCAAGAAATCTTTCATCCATCAAAACCCTAGCAATGAATATCCATGTAGTAGCAAAGCATCCACAAGCACATCTTCTCCAAAAAATCTTTCTAACTAGCCATCCACGACATTTTTCATAAGAGAGAATGTAGAAGTAGACAAGTAGTGGTGTATATCTCCACAAGTAGTAATGATTTACAAATGAGAAGTGCTTCTCTATTTATATGAGAGATCTAGCACCCTTCTCATTACAACAATAATATCCTCCCAGCTTTTAGCCTAAAAGAATATAAAATACCATTATTTCTTTACAAACCCTAAAATATGGTCAAAAATACATAAACTATGAGGTGGCTATGCCACCTATATAATAATATCCATGATACATGAGTGAATGAGTCAAAAGACCCCAAAGGTGCTCCCCAACTCAAGTAAACTCTCCTCAAGTGCCAAGTCCTTCTCCTCAACATGTGGAACAACCTCCTCCAAAAGTGTCCCACGAGTGGTCAAAAATTCACGATAATCTTTTCGTGGAAGATTTTAAAAGCACCATAATTGTGTCAATTTTTCCCAAATTTATATTATGTCCACTTTTCAGAAATCTCGTGGCCATTCTGCATCTAATGGCATCTCTGGTGGAATTCTAGATATTATGTCAAAAGATAATTGCTCCTGAAGCTAGCCATGCTCAAAATAGGTCCTTAAATCTACTCCAAGTGTGCAATGACCTCTAAAAGAAGTGGGACGAACTCCATCAAGCATGCAAGTGGCCTCCTCAACGTCCTCCAAAGGAATGGAACAACCTCTCAAAAGTAGGTGGGATGTCCTCCATAAAGTGTGCAAGTAGCCCCTCAACGTCCTTCAAAGGACCAAGGCTCGTATCAAGCATGCAGCTCTGTGCAATCCATCATCCGAGGAGGGGCTCATATAGTCCAATGCACCATGAAGACCAAAGGCAAGGTACACAATTCAAACACAACATATAAAGTGAGTCATGTCAATGCAAAATCCATTAGATAGATCTCGTTAAGTATTCTCTTCAAACTTCACACTAATTGACAAAGTTATACAGTTTGCCAAGTTTAAGTATGGGAGGATCATTATTACCCCCTATTAGGTGTGTTGGTACCCAGGATAAGATGTCCCAAAGAATCCATGAAGGAGTATGTGCAATGGCATGTGGTAAGGTTTGGAGTTTACTTCATAGGTGGATGTCATTGACATGCAAGGTCACATAAGATATTCATCAGACATCCACATGAGTGCCTTTGTAGAGGGAGTGCTTATGCAATGAGGTTGGCACTATGTCTTTCCAAACCCCTTTTGCCTTTTTCTTCATTGATTTATCCTTTTTGGCTTATGATTTTCATTTTCTAAGTCCCTTTTTAGATATGCATATATTACATGGGACTTTGGGTGATGGCCTCTTAGCAAGGGGGCATTTTGCATGCTTTATCTTTATTGGTTCTTGACTTCACTTTTCAGTTGCCTTGCATTTTGAACATAGCATTTGCTCTTTCTCTTTTTATCAAGCTGCATCAACCTTGAGCATTAAAGACCCTTCTTCTCATGGGTTATGAAGCATGAACCTTTTTGAGATACATGTAACAACCAACCCAAAAGAAAGGACAACGAAGAAAGGATAAATGGAATATGTTATGTATGGTAATGGATGTGGACATGTTACCCCTATTAAGCCCCCCTGGTTGTACAACTTTGCCCAAGAGTGACAACACTTGTCTAGGAGACAATGATGACCACCAAGGTGTTTTAAATTTAGAGCTGCTATTAAGTTCTTTTCAATTTACTAGACAATAATAGCATAAGCAGGATCACTGAAAGATACACAATCACAAGGTACACAACATTTATTCTGGGAAACCCTCATGGGGGAAAAAACCCAGCAAAAACTTCCTTAATATAGATTGTCAATACAATGCCAAGATAATAAACCAAACGCAAGAGAATATACAACACTGAGCAATGCGCCTCTCTCTTCCTTCTTCCGGCAACTGGCAACTGCAGCTTCCTTCAAACTTGCGCACTAGATGAGTGACTTGAATGAGTGAGCTAATGAGGCGCCTTCCACTCTTATTTATACTAGCTGACAAGTGCTAGGGTGGTGTCTCTTCATCAAGCAGGGTCGACTTCTTCACTTAGTGGCTAAAACCACTTTAGTTAGGCCCAGGGACCGACTTCTTAATTAGCATCATATAATTAGGGTTTGACCAATCCACAAAAGGGATTTGGTCTTATACAAAGCCCGACATGATCAATCCACAAAAGGGGATTGATCTATAAGATAATAGCTCAATAATAAGTAGAATATTCTTTGCAGTTACAATATTTCAACACTCCCCCTTAACAAGAATGATATTTTACAACATCATCAGGAGAGAGAGGGCATCAACATCAACAACATCTGGAACACCGACTGGCATATCTATAAATCGTCGGAAGTTTTTCTCATCATTCACAGCATGGAGTTGGAGTATCATCATCATCATTCACATCATGGAGCTGGAATAACATCCTGATCATTGTTCACATCATGGAGTTGGAACTTGAAACATCAACATCAGTTAGCATAAAAGCTATAACAACAACATCATCATCAATAGCTCGAGGCTGGAGCAACATCATCACAGCACGAGGCTGGAGCAACAACATCATCATCATCATCATGGGGCAACAGAATGAGGAAGTTGTATCAAAAACATTTTGTGGTACTCTGACAGTCTCTAGGGATCTGCCCAGGAATCATAAGATTCCCTAGGATTATAAAAATCCTAACAGAGCTACCACTACTGACCACAGCTAGCATATACATGCACATGTACTCTGACGGACCGTCCTTACCGGACCTTCGGGATCTGTCCAGGGATGATCAGTCCCTTAGGATATAAAATCCTAATTGAGCTACCCGTTGTTGGTCAGGATACCATAGTATCATCAACATCACTCCCCCTTTCGAGGGAGGTCCTTTCGGACTATACCAAGTTTGTCTCGAAAGTGCTCAAACTTTACACGAGATTGAGGCTTGGTCAACACATCTACAACCTGCTCATCTGTGCCAACATATTGGAGCTTTATAGCTCCCCTTTGCACCATATCACAAATGTAGTGATACCGGATTTCTATGTGCTTCAACTTGTCATGGAACACAGGGTTCTATGTCATCTTTATGCAACTCTGGTTGTCACATAGAATCACGGTTGCTTCCATCTCCAGATCAAATAGATCTGTCAACAACTTCCAAGGCCATATGGCTTCACAACTGGCGGAACATGCAGCAATGTATTCCGCTTTTGCTGTGCTGAGAGTAATATTGGATTGCTTCCTACTCTGCCATGAAGTCATGGTTGACCCCAGACTGAAACAACATCTTGAATTGTTTTTTCTGTCAGAAACACTTCCAGCCCAATCTGAATCGGTATAACCATTTAGTCTGAAGTCATGATCTCCATTATAATCGAGACTAAAGTCCAATGTACCCTTAAGGTATCTCATCACCTGTTTTGCAACAACAAGGTGAACACGTCTGGCCTCTACCAGATATTGACTCAAGGTGTTCACAACAAAACATATACTCGGCCTAGTATTCGTCAGATACATCAACGATCCAATGATTTGTCTGTATAGTGTAGCATCAACCAATTCTGACGAAGTATCAACCGCGAGCTTCAACTTTGTTTCCATGGGTGTGTTCATGGATTTACACTCCAACATATTGAACCTCTTCAGTATCTCAACTGCATACTTCCCTTGGTTAAGGAAGATCTTCTCTGGGCTCTGCCAAACCTCAAGACCTAAGAAATAGTGCATTAGGCCTAGGTCTTTCATCTCAAATTCTACAGCGAGCTTCTTCTTACAATCAGTGATGAGCTTTTCTTCTTTAGTTAAGAATAAGTCATCCACATACAACAACAATATAACTGGCTCATTATTCATAACCTTGAAGTAAAGGTTAGAGTCAGCTTTACTCTTGGTAAAGCCCAAGCTCGTCACGAAATTGTCAATTCTACCATACCAAGCTCTAGGAGCTTGCTTCAATCCGTACAGAGCCTTCTTCAACCTGCAGACATGAGTCTTTTTGTCTTCAACTTCAAACCCTTGAGGTTGTTCTATATACACTTCTTCTTCAATGACACCATTTAAGAAGGTTGTTTTCACACCCGTCTGGTGTAACTTCCACTTCATCTTAGCTGCAAGAGCTATGATGGTTCTGATAGAAGTGTATCAGGCTACAAGAGAAAACGTCTCTTCATAGTCAATGCCTTCCTTTTGAGAAAATCCACGAGCTACAAACCTTGCTTTATGTTTTTCAATACTTCCATCAACAACATGTTTTATCTTGTATACCATTTGGAAAATACCACATCTTTGCTCTTCAGTCTGGGAACTATTTCCCATACATCATTCTTTATAATTGATTGGTATTATTTTGTCATGGCATCTGCCCATTCTTTCTTCTGAATGGCTTCTTCAAAGCAAGTAGGTTCCTTCTCTATGAGGTCACACATCAAAGCCATATAACTAGAGAATGGCTTGGTTTATTGACTTGTCTCACGGTTCCTTCTGGGGCACCATACTTCTCTCCATCTTGAATAAGTTCCCTTGCCCAAGCTGGTTTTCTCTTGTGAGAAATCGTCATCTGGGGAGGTTCTTGAGATTCTATCATATCATGATCTTCTTGAATCTCATCATCGGGGGAAACTGTGACTTCCCTCACTAGTTTTGCAACTCTGGGAGCTACAGGCTCTTCTTCATATACTTCTTCAAGCTAGCATCTCCTTGATTTCTTGAGTGTTGCATCTTCATCAAAGGTTACATCTATGTTGATTTCAATATGATAGTAACCTAGTATATAAATTCTGAAGGCCTTTGAGACCTCACAGTATCCAACAAATATTCCCTTCTTTCCTGAAGGGTCCAACTTGGTTCTCTTCTCTTTCGGAATGTGTACAAACATGGGACAGCCAAATATCTTGAGATGGCTTACTTCTGGCTTCTTTTCAGAGAACATTTCTTCGGGGGTTTTGAACCCAAGTGCACTATGGGATAATCTGTTTTGTACATACACTGTTTTTCTTGCTGCTTTTGCCCATAAGTGCATTGGAAGATCTTGATCGTGGATCATAGTCTTTACTTCTTTCATTATAGTTCTATTCTTTCTTTCTGCTACACCATTTTGTTGAGGATTGTAGGGAGTGGTGAGCTCCCTTTTAATCCTGGCATCTCTGCAAAAGTTCACAAATTCTTTTGAGGTGTATTCTCCTCCATTATTTGACCAGAGTATCTTGATTTTTCTTTCAGAGAGATTTTCTATCAAGGCTTTGAATTCCTTGAATTTTCCAAACACTTCATCTTTTTATTTCAAGAAGTAAACCCAAGCCTTGCGAGAATAGTCATCAATAAATGACACATAGTATATATACCCACTAAGAGAGGTTGATGGCATTGGGCCACATACATCTGAGTGGATGAGCTCTGTTGCCGCCTTATACACACTTGGGAGACGTGGAAGAAATCTTCAATCCACTCGGTGTGTCCTTGGGGGCAAGTGAGAGTTAAGGTGTTGTCACCTAATCCTCAACTCCTCCGTCTAGGCCAACTCGACCAGCTCCTAAGCGAAGCCAAGGGTGGTAGTCACTAACAAATATACTGTGGCTTGAACTAAGCTAAGTACAAGAAATTAAATTTAGGAGTTTATTCTTTTCACTCAACAATCAACCATAAACTGAAATACACATAAAACCAATTATTCATCCACGAAATAATATCAAGCATATACTTGCATAAAAAGGATACTTCAGTGCGTTTGTTATATGCAAGTAAAATTTAAATTACTTCAAAGAAAATAACCAATATATAAAGGCTTTGTGGCTTTCTTGAAATTAATAAAATGAGACCCGATTATAAAATTGAATGCATTAGGCGAAAATGTAGTTCGTGTGTTTTATTAGGATAAATTGATGTTGGTTAATGAAGCGGTTTTGAGCCTCCTTGGAATTAGCTCTTTGTTTGGAAACTTGTGGAGAGTTTACTGAAACCCAATGGTCTCACCGGTAAACTCACTCAAAGTGTTGGATGTCCCAAACAGGTGGGAAGCCAAGTCCAGGGCCGTTTTATAGCGAAGGTCACTTTAAGGCATTTTCTTGCGCATTAATCTAACTACTTTAGAGATTGTCCTAATTAATCCATCAACCACTGACCAACCTAGCATGTATGAAACTTACTCCCAAAAAAATCGAGACAAGCTCGCAACTAGAAAGGTCAGGAACAAAACTGAGAGCTGAGGGAATTTGTTTATTTTAAACAAGTAAAGTGTCGAAATTGAAATGTGAGACTAATTTCCCTAATCCACCGTGGGGCCTCTTTCAAGGGTGGGGATGGTTTATTGCCAACTTGAAAAAGCAAGAAGTAAAGCTAATCTAACAATTAAGTATTACTTTTCAAATTGAAATCTAATCTATGTGAAGATTTATTCAATTTATTGCTTAATGTGAGATAGTTTGAACTTTAAGCAAGGCAAAAAAACTGAAAGAAAGTAGGGGATGGTTTATTGCCAACTTGAAATTGCAAGAAGTAAAGCTAATCTAGCAATTAAGTATTACTTTCCAAATTGAAATCTAATCTATGTGAAGATTTATTCAACTTTATTGCTTAATGTGAGATAGTTTGAACTTTAAGCAAAGGAAATAAAACTGAAAGAAAGAAAGACCAAAACCACAACACCAACCCCCCTTAAGGGGAAAACAAAGAGTGAGGCCTCCCTTGGCTCACTTATTTTATTAACTCGATTACAATTTGCTCTTTCAAAAGAGTCTTTGAGATCTTTTCAAAAGGACTTTGGATCCTTACAACAATGAATTGTGGTTTTACAAGGTATACAAAAATTTTAGGGAGGTGTAGGATGCTTCCGGAAATCCCAAATGCTCCTAATCCGCCAAATTTTGGCAGAATCTCTCCTTGTTTATTCAATGACCTGCACAAACAGCAAACAAACAAGAAGCAAA
Source organism: Picea sitchensis (assembly GCA_010110895.2). Lineage (NCBI taxonomy): Eukaryota > Viridiplantae > Streptophyta > Pinopsida > Pinales > Pinaceae > Picea > Picea sitchensis. Next base: position 2,774 of record SNQJ01S0165089.1, on the reverse strand, counting down.
TATGGCCAAAGACACTTTAAGAGTGCTTTGGGTTATTAGTTTATAAAACTAAAAAAAAATTCTAAGTATAATCCTATGATAAACTAGTAAATTTTTGAATCTAAACTAACTAGAAAAGTCTCTTTTCTTACTATTCTTTTCGCTGTCCTAAAACAGAGATACAAACAACAAGCTTTTTTGCTCAAATATAGAAATTAAGCTTCTTGAAAACCACCTATCTTTAGCATCGAAATTCAGCAAAAAAGTGAGCCTAAAGACGGATTAAAGCAAGCTAGACCTAAATAAGTTTTCTTTAGAAATGAAATCTAAAATACTTGCTTTGAGATATATATAAAGTAAATGAGAGATTCAGCCTTTAAAATCGACAGTCCTTTTACTTTATATGAAGTTAGAACAAGTAACCCAAAAAAAATATTTAGATTTTGTTTGAGGAGATGAGAAGAAATGCTTCAAAACCCTTGGAAAGCTTGGGCAATATGGAGTCTTCTCGGCATGAGAGAGGGGTTATTGTCCTTTTCTTTGAATCTTGAAGATGAAGAGGATGCAAGCAAGCTCCACCTCCCTTCAAGTATGAGACCCTACAAGCTTCAACACACTTACAAACACAATGTCAAATAGTAGTATCCTTTACATATGAAATCCAGAAAACATGCTAATCAAGCAAGAAAGCATGAATTCTTTGATTACATATGAATATCAACAAGATTTAAAATGCAAGGAAGCTTAGTAAATCTTGTTAAAAGAAAGATAATTGATCTAAGAATCAAACAAGCTTAATAGATCAAAGCTACCATTTAACCAATTGAAAGAAATGCATCAAAACAATTTCACCTCATAGATTGGTATAAGACAATGAACATCCACACATGAGATCCACGCCAAGTTTGCCTCCAAAGCCTTTCTTATTCCAATATAAAAATGATATTACAGTTTACAACATGAGAGCAATTCTTAACCCAACTTGAACTAACTCAGCAATGGGAGAATGCTTCCTTATATAAGAGATAAAACGAGTTTATCATGGAGGAGGGCGCACCACTTGGAGGGGAGACACACGCCAAGTGTGGGGAGTATGGCTGCCACCTCTCCCACACATCTCCCAACTCGCCATCTAGCAAATCTTGAAGATACATGGGTGCACCACCTCTCAAGAGGTTGGCTGCCCACATGGGAATGTGCCACCTCTCAAGAGGGGCGCACCTCTTATTGGCACATGCTCAAATCGAATCTTACACATGCCCACTTTGCTCCTTTAGCCAATAGGAAGCATCCAATTGCTGCGACGTAGCTTTTTGGAGTTTTATTTGTCTCCAACATGTCCCCACATGTTTCCTTAATTTTTGCCCTTGCTGATTTTTTATGATTTTATTTGACTTTTTTGGGTTTTTGGAGTAAAATTAATTTTTAAGTGATTAAAATTACTAATTTTACTCAACCAAATGGGTACTTAGGTAATATGGGTGCTCTAGGTCCAAAAATGAGCACTCCCATGGCATATTAAGTCCCTTAGTACCACTTTTTTAATACCTCTTTATTTTTTTAATTAAAAATTGCCGAATTCTGACAATTTTTTAATTAACTGAAAAAAAAAAAAAATCCTAAGGGGGACTTAGTACATTTCCATAAGACTCTAGGAGAATGTTTAGCATGGTAATATACATTAGACACTAGGCTTAGATCTATGCTCAAGCCTAACCATGGGCATATACTCCGGCTCTGGAGGGATTGAGTGAAAAAACTCATAAATTATAAATTGCCTGAAAACGGCAAAATATAATTAGTAAGTGAAAAAACACTCCAGAGTATAACTCACGTTTGGGACTTAAGGTGGCTAAGACCTTTTACAAGTTCATCATGCAACATCTCTTATTACAATTTTTCATGGAAATGTAAAGAGAAAAAGTTTGGCCTTTATGACCGGCTGAACTTTTGAACTTTGAATTTTGAACAATAATGTTCAAACTTTGGCGGCTCGCTGGAAGTCCATCCTAGTGCAACTTTGATGGATAACAAGCTCCAAGACTCCTTCTACTTTACTGTCGCTCTCGGGAAAGGATTCTTTATGTTCTTTCCTTGTGCACATCCCTTGCACACACCTTCATGATCAACCTTGAAATCTGGTAGACCTGTAATTGCCTTGCTCACATATGGTAAGGCTTTGTAGTTGATGTGAGCTAGTCTTCTATGCCAAAGTTCACATGGACTCTCAGTGGAGTGAGTCAAGGATGCATCTGAGTGGCCTTTTAACTTATACATACCACCTTCTTTTGTTCCAATAACAATTGCATCTTCTATGGTTTTTCCTTTAGGCCACATAAGGACTTCACCATCTATGAATGCAACCCTGAAGCCTTTCTTATCTAAAGTTGAGATAGAAAGAAAATTCTTTGTCAAACCTAGTACATATAGTATATCCTTCATCTTCATTGGGGTCCCTGAATCAAGTTTGTAGGTGGATTCTCCCACTCCTTTGATAGGGTACTAGTAATCATCTCCAAGTGTAACTTTCTAGGGAAAGCTCTTTTCTGTAAGGCTAGAGGGAATGTCTCTCTGACCTGTCATGTGCTTAGAAGTGTTAATGTTTATGCCATTATTATAGTTCTTTGCATTTCATAAAGATAAGAGCATAATAAGAACAAGATCACTGAGAAATACACATCCACAAGAGACACAACATTTATCCTGGGAAACCCTCTAGGGGAAGAAAACCAAGCAAAAACTTCCTTATCATAAATAGCTTATACAATGTTCAAGAGATAACTCAACCAATACAG
>SNQJ01S0165086.1:45634-61064 GCA_010110895.2 Picea sitchensis | reverse complement strand
TTTATTTTTGTTCCTATGCTCATAGTTTTATTTAGTTTTGGTTTAATTCTTGTTAATAGTTTTATTGTTTTCTTTCTAACCTTTTACCATACAGCTGTCATGACTAGCAGAGCCCAACTAGGCATGTAAGCACTCACTTTTTTATCATCAAACGACGAAAAGAGTGCAAACAATTGGTTCATATGAAGGCCCCTGTCTGGTGAGATCTATAAGTGGTGCTCTCAGTTGAGAAAAACCCCCGAAAAGCCGCCTATAATGGCTGCATATCCCAAAGAAGCTCCTCAAATCTGTCACATTCCTGGGAGTTGGCCAATCCAGAATGGCCCTCATATTCTTCTGGTGCACCTGTACCCCTTGCACACTGATAATGTGTCCCAAGTAAATTAGTTTTGTCATACTGAATTCACACTTGGACTCTTTGATGTATAGTGACTGTGCCTCCATGATTCTTATTACCTCATCCAAGTGCCTCAGATGTTCCTACCATGTCTTGCTATAAACCAAGATATCGTCGAAGAATACCAATACTAATTTCCTCAACTGATCCATTAATATGTGGTGCATGCAAGAATGAAATGTAGTCGATGCATTGGTTAGCCCAAATGGCATAAAGAGGAACTCAAAATGACCAAAGTGGCATCAAAATGTCATCTTCTCTATGTCCTTCTCTCAGATGTTGATCCGATGATATCCATAGTGTAGATCAATCTTCGAGAAGAAAACTGCCCCATGCATTTCATCCATAAACACATCGATGCGAGGGATAGGATACCAGTTGTTGATGGTTTTCTTATTCAAGGTCTGATAGTCGATGCACATCCTCATGGTACCATACTTCTTCATAACTAAGATAACTGAAGAAGTGAATGGACTGTTGCTAGGTCTGATGTGTCCCATCGCTAACAATTTCTTAATTTCTTTCTCTATCTCATACTTGAACCTCCAAGGATGACAATAGGGTGATGTGATCATGGTTTTAGCCCCCTCCTCCAACTCAATGGTGTGCTCAAACCCCCTTTCAGGTGTTCTCCCTGGTGTAATTGAACCAAAAACCTGATGATTTCATCCCAACAAGGTCTTGATATCTGTTTGATACTACTGCAACATTGTTATAGGAAGATTTTCCTCACCCTATGCAATCTTGCACAGAAGGCCTTTTTCCATTTCCCCATGCAGACTTATCTTCCTTGTTTATAAAATCCAGAGCCAATTTTTTTTTTTTCCACATGTATGCATCTTGCACACTATACAACATGTGTATACGCAGGCTGCTCCACTACAACCCGTGTACATCGGGATTTGTGCCAGAAAATGAAAATTAATGTCAGGTTTCCATGTCATGATAGGAGATCTATGATCCTTGGCCTTCCAAATATTGGAAACGTTCTAACTCAGCCCTTCAGTTCCATTTTGAAGGTTATAAATGGGCCAATTACGATCTATGGAAAGGGGAGAAATAATTCAATTTTGAGAGCAAAGTTACTCTAAAGAAATTATTTACTTCATATTGAGTCTGCATCCCTTTGTCCTTTAAGTCTGAACACAGTGTTCAACCCCCAAGCTCTTCCCTTATTGATTGAGAATCTCATTGTATCTCTCTTATGATATTTCCTTTGGTGGAGGATTGAAGTGCTGGAGGCCCAACTAGAAGGAACTTAGTTTCTCGGTTCCAAACCGTGCCAACACAGAAGTCTGCAACATTTTCACTTCTGCTGATCATTTATTAATAGAAATGCTCCTTTCCCGTCCAATTGATATCTTGCAATTATATTGAGTTATTATCCATGGGTGTATTTGTTATGTATATTAATGGATTATGTTATCTAATGTGCTAACCTTTTATATTGTCAGGATATGCTTGCTTTGCTTGTTTGTTGAGAACTAGTTGTAGGTATATAGCTTTGGGTCAAAGTGCTCAACGATGGAATTCATCAAACATCCGGACAAGGTAGGCCTCTTTCATATCTCGCTTTTACATTAGTTTATATAACATGTCTTTGGGATTGAGTTGATTTCTACAGTCATTTCCATCTGTTGTGGTTTACCCTAGCCATAGAGAGATTTTCCTTGTAACAGAATTGGCGACCATACTGGGGAGTGAATCTTCTTTCTTAGGGTTTGGAGTACTTTTCTCCTTAGATTTCTCTCGTTCCTATTTGTTGGCAGCCAATTCACATTTTTCATTGTCTTATAAGCTGCCTACACCAATGTTTCACAAACATTGATTTTTCGTCGCAATTTTCAAATGAACGATGCTTTTATTCTTTGCACCTTTTTTGCACACCTATCTTCATTTTCTTTTCATGACTGTAAGCGTGAAAACTTAGTCCTTCAAAGTCACATTAGAATCATTGTTTGAACTGTTGTCATCCTTCTGATTGATATGTCCTTTGCGCTTACATCTCAATTATCATTTTGCAGCTGGCAAAACTTTCGAACTGTACTCATTGGACATTTTTTGATTGATTATGTGACTTGGTTTCATTAGGTTCGTGATGCTTTGGATTTACATGTTTCTTATTTGGCCTACTTAACCATTGGTTTCACAACAATGCATAGGCGTTATGGTTAAATCTTTCACATATGTCTTTTGATATAATCACTATGTTAATGTTTTATAACTATTGGCATGTTGAAGACTCTTTGGCACCTTGGTTAAAATACTTATATGAGTTTTTACAAGACATTGGCGCATGGTTGATTATTTGATTGAATGATTTATGGCTTAAAACTATGGTGTAATGTCAATTACACGCGTTGGTTTATAACTCACCATTGGTTTCATTGGTTGGCTAATTCACATAATGGTTGAACTATGCTTTGATGGGTAGAACAACTATGTAAATTGTTAATTGTACAACTGATATGACTGCCTTCTACCACCTTCGCACACTTTGCATTAATGCCTACCTCCTTACAGGGTTACCTTTGTTGATTTTTGGGAAAATCTCTGAGCCTAATCTGTTCAAACCCTTGTCCCTTAGCCCAGCTCACTGTGTGTTATCTCCTGGCTCCTGAAGGGCGAATTGAACCCCCATGGTGTTCAGAGTTGGTGTTGGTTTCATTTTTCCAGAGAAGACTGCCCCGTAATTGCTCCCAGAGTCACGTTTTTGCGTGAGTGATTCTGGGAAAATGGATTTGAATTAGCTCAAACCGTTGAAAACCCAGAACCGTTTTTACCCCCTTTACCTTCAAAGTGAGCGGTTTCTTTCGAAAGTGAGCTACTACAGAGATCTAGCTCTCATTTTACAGGTCATTTTTTCAGTGGCTGGAACATGCGTTTTGAGTCTATGAGCATTTGCCAGAATGCTTATCACTTCTCCAGACATGTGCTTCAAACCCCTTCTTCTTGTCCAACCTTGTGCTTCAACTTCTTGTTGAAACCCTTGATCAATCCACAGATTCATCAAGTAGTCTGTCAGAAGAAGCATTTTATTTCTACCTTGGTATGTATCTCAACATCATTTCTAGTTTTGTGAGTCACTAGGATTGATATAATGGTTGAATTTTGATAGCTCTGTCTCTCATTCAAAATGGCTCAGTCATTCAGTGATCATTTTTTATGGTTTCGTTTTGATAAAAATAGAAAGAATTTCGATTTGATTTGTTCATTGATTTTTATTGGATTGTAATGGCTATTCGTTTGGATTTGATTCGGTTATCTGCCTGATGGAGTTAACGAAATTGTTGGATCATGTTCAATTCGATTTGTCTTGTATCTACTCTGCACAACAAGTTTTATGCTCGATTTAGAACACGATTTTTCTCAGATTTGTTTTTGTTATCATTGGTTAAACGATTGGAAAATATTCCTGTTTGATTCGACTATCTCTCCTGTGGATAAGACAAAGATAGCGAAATGTTTGCGATTTGCTTTGATTTCAATTGAATACCAAAACGATTTTACAATTGATGGATTCGATTTGTTGAGAAAATGATTACTGTGTTGTTTCATATGATTTCGTTTTACATGACTTATGATAATAATAGAAACAGAGTATTCCTATCTTGGTATTTGATTGAATGATGTGGATCTTGTTGGTTCAATTATTTCGAACTGAATGATTCGTTTTCAGATATTTCTTGGATGATGGTTAAATTTAATTCTTTTGAAAGATTTGATTTGATTTTAATTATGATTCTCTATATTATTTTAGACTAGCTACAGAATCAGATGATTCTGTAGCTAAGTCTGTATGATTAGTTTTTTATTGCTTTGATAATAAAATACCTTTCTAATTTGCTATTTTTGGTCTATTGCAGATAAATTCGAAATTGCAGTGGATTTGATGAACAATTTAGAGGATATTTAGATATTTTACTTGCATTTTAGTTTCCTAGTTTAGTTAATTTTGGGATATCTCCCAGATTATGTAAAACAGTTTGATATTATCCACAGGGAGGTTTTACCCTGTGGAAAACCTTTAAATACTTCTCATTTTTTGTAATAAATCATCCTCATTCGTGGGAGAACAAGGATATGGATTTTTAATACAGACTGAGGCAGAATTTGGTGTTTTGTTACAGCTTTAGCTTCTCATTATATCAATATTTTGTTTCATGTTGTGTATATCAATTTGTATCTGGTTAATGACTACTTTCCTATTCGTGGGAGAACAAGGATATGGATTTTAATACGCATCGAGTAAGTGTAATTTGGTGTTTTGTTACAGCTTTAGCTCCTCATTATATCAATATTTTGTTTCATGTTGTGTGTATATCAATTTGTGTATCGTTAATGACTACTTTAGCTATCTTAATCATGTGCAATGATATAATTTAATCATTGTAATTCATATCCTGCTTTCCTATGTATAAAAAGACATAACAATTGTTTAGTTCAGTTTTTGAATGACAGGTTTATCTTATTCATAAGTTGAATTATAAAATATAAGTTTTGCATAACAGTTTCCCTTATTGCAGTAGGATTTTATAAATCATAAGATTGTTATGATTTTTTTATGTCTTATCGAACCCTGCTAACTCAAAGAGAAGTACGTACCTCTATCAAGCTTACTTAGAAGTTATGGATTAACCTAAGGAAGCTCTTCCTCCCACTAGCTCTGCAGTCATCACACACCTGGAGAAAATTAGGAGCCGCTTCCGTGTCAGCTTAGTCACTTTGTTTACCTGCTCTATTTGTAGTTTAGTTTAGATATAAGTATAGTTAGGTTTATATTAGATCGCTTAATTTCAGTAATGTTTATTCCTTTTCATAAAATATAAAAATCAAGAACATATCTCATCAATTAGGACGAAGCAATAATCTAGTTTTACGTGTTTTATTCAAATCAAGATCCTGTTATACATATTGTATACTCAGGCAAGTTGTAATCCACATTCAGTAATTAGATACTTAATTCATTGTCAGTAGTAATTAGTAGACTGTATATAATAGTTAGAGTAGTCATACTTAGTTTTAGCCTAGTTTAGTAGTTTGTTTTAATTAGATTAGTGTATTATTGGGTTTTTAGTTAGTTTGTTTTATTAGTTTTAGTTAGTTTAGCTCTTTATTTAGTTAGTTTTAGTTAGCGCCTATTAGTTTTAGATAGATTAGTTAGTTTAGATTAGTTTTCTCTTGGTTTCCCTAGGACCTTAGAACGGCCAACAGAGCTGCTAAAACCGGCTGTGGTGGTTCATTCCAAACGACTTAAGTTACTTAGACAACCCCTGCACTGTCTCCACTCTCTCGCTTGATCTGGACGGCCAATTTCTCTCGGCTAACAAAATGGTGCTAGAAGGAGGGATGACTAACAAGATGGCCTTGTAGAGCCTCTTTATTTTAAGTTTATTCATTTTCCCTCATGGCTCCCCAAATCATTGGGTTGGAACATGCTTTCAACTTCATTACCCAATGTTCCCAACAAGACAATCTCTCACTTGTCCAAACTCACCTTTGATGGTGAAGGTAATTTATCTGCTAAATACCACCTTAACAAATTTTGCTGCAAATGCATCAAACATGACATCTCAGATTTAGAGTTTTATGCAGACTGCTTGCTTTTACTTTTAGAGTAATGATCAAACATTGGTTTGAATCTTTCCAGCATGTCACATTTTTTGATAGGTTTCAATTTGTAGATGAGTTTCTAGATGCTTTTGAAATTTATGATTTCGACCAATTATGTGAAGAATTTCACACTTCGCTAATCAATGGCGATCCATCTTCAACACTTTTTGATAAGAGTCTATCATATCCTATGTAAATTTAACCTTGATGACATGTCATTGGCATTAAATCTCTTCTATGATCCTTCCATTCCTTCCAACTCAGCCATGTTCAATCACAAATGAAGAACTAATTGTAAATCCTATCACTCAATCCCATGAACAATCTTCTTCGCAAGAAGAGAATGATCCTTCCGACAATATTGAACAAGCTGTGGAGTAGTAGAATATGTTGATCATGCTCTTATTGGCAACCAAATTGGTTTTTCCTTTGAATCATTGTATTTTTCATTTTAAGACTAGTATGAATATGATTCAAGTCAAGTTCAAGGTGAATACCCCCCATTCTTGTAACTCATGCTCTAATCGACATTTAAACCTACCATTGAAGAACACTTAAGTATAAACCTAAAATCTTCTTGGTACCGTTCTTCTATACTCCCATTAGAAACTCCATTGTAGAAGAAGTTACGAATAGAAGAAGAAACTTTTAAACCATCCTCAAAATGTAATCTCTACCAAGTAGGAAAGCCCAGATGCTTGTCACATAAATTTAGAATTATCTCGTCACACAAGAGGCCAATCCATATGATCATATTATGTTGAGGTATTTGTCAAAAACAAAGTAAGAGTTTTAAAGATAGTGGAAAGAATTGTCTTGAGAATACCCACATTGTTGATTATCATAGTTCAAGAGAGATTCTTTTTATCCGCTTATATTTCTGATTCCTTTATTCTTTATATCCTAATCTATTCCAAGACTGTTGGACTTGATATCTTACCTACAACATACTAATATTTTCCACCACTAACTACATCCTTTCACATGCTAAATTTTGGTGTAGGAAGTTAATTCGAGCATAAGATTGATAAAACCTAGAATTGACGTTTGTTCACTTTCATCACTCACATGGGAAGAAGACATGATGCAAGATAATTTTACACTACCCCATGGTTGAAAAAGATGATGCATTATGTTTTTTGGAGATCAAACATTCTAAGTTTTATACTCATTCTTTGCTTAGCTCAAACTTACCGTTGATGCTCGTTATCTTGAAATGATCAACTACTGAAGGAAACATTTAAACCAATGATCTAATCGATTGTACGAATCCTCCCATGATGAGATTTCCATTGATGTATTCATTTCATCAAAGTCATGGCTTTGCATCCCCATTTTGGTGACAGATCTTCGAGTGGCTTGAATATTCATATGTGACAAAATTTCATAATAAAGACAAAGTTGTGCTTGGCGTTACCCAAGTATCTTGGAAGTAGGTGTGACATGCTTCTTTTAGATCCTCCAAGTGAATAAATTAATGAGTACCTTAGAGAACCTGCCGGATGGGGTGCATTTCAACACATGGTTATTCCATTTCCTCATAATCCCAATGAGTTTTTCAAAATTACTTACACTCACCCATCCATTATGACCCTTATCTTGACAAGATTGAGCGCAGAATGGTCGGAGGATTCATACAACAAGAATATCCGAGGAAATGGTAAGACTACATGCTTACCTTGTTTCTAGATGTTGATTATGAAGGTAAGCGGGATATGTTTCTGTCATTTGTTGATATAATACCATTCTTATTAGTAACACTTGATCTTGTTTTCATTGCAGGATTAGAGTTACTTTTATGGCTACATTGGAAACATGGACTTCACATAGTATCCTCATGTTTAATAGTTAGGGTAGGAATGTTTCTTTCAGCTTTGATTTCCTTACTATTTCTTTTAATAATGTACCAACGCAAGTGGTGCACCACGAGAACCATAATTTTACTCATTATTGTCGTGGGAAGTCCTCTCTCGAATTTTTCTCTTTTTACTTCTAGTTGAACATTTATTTTCAAAAACACAATATCACTCGAAAAATCTTAAATTGAAAGTAAAGAAATAAATAAATCTGAACTGTAAATTCAACCTTGATCCAAGGTACCATGAGTAGGACTTCTTCCCATCAAATAGGATTTTCCTACTTTCTTTCGGTTTCCCAAAGGATTGTTGCATGAGGTTTTCGATGCAACCTTCGCGTATTACTTTTTTTGTTGTTTTTGTTGTTTGACTTCTTTCTTTCCAATTTTTCTTCTACGGGTGTGTTTGGATTTATCCCTTATGCTTACTGCTTGGTGCTTTTGGAAATACACTCACCGGTATCAATCGAGCTATTCGTATTAAAGACTATAGAAATTCCCGCTGAAATAACTTCAAAATTTGTACAAACATCAATGATATATCTCTAAAACTGATATCTATGTTGGAAAATTTGTTGTTTGAAAGAAGTTTTACTGATTTCAATCTCTGAAAAGCTCATGATCATTCCATTATCTTTTACTGGCCCCTTTTCCTTAATGGAATGACTCAGAAATATGTCTCCCTGTCTTAAGAAGTTGTTTTGTAAATAAAACATTTCTAGAGATAAATAAAGGATAGTTATAAAAAATTCTGATGAGTTCTGAAATATGTTAAAATATCTAAATTTTCAGCCAAATTCTCGCTTTACCATATATATCTTCAAAAAGAAAAAACAAAATAAAATTATTAATAAGAGTCGTGGGAAGTGCTTGTAAACCCGGGCCGATAATCGAATGTGTCCGGGTGGCGTTTCTGCAACGCATAGCGCCAAGACAACTTCTACCGGTAATCGAATAGCTCCATTGGCAAGTTGAAGCAATTTCGGGTACATGAAAATCTGCAAATAAATAAATATAAGAAACCTCTTTGTCCTTTTTTATTCTCGATCCGTAACTTGACAGGATACGATGTCGAGTGGGTTAAATGAAACCCCGTCGAGAAAGTTATGGACGTCATTGGCAGTAAAGTTGGCTATGCCAACAATATTGAGATTTTATCTTTAATATCATAACTCACTTGTCTTAAGATTGTTATAAGTTTTCATATTTTGAAACACTACTGGAATAGTTGGTTAATGATGATGTTTGCACGATTTCGGGTTGTTATTTTTGAGTTGAAATTTTCTTTCATCAACTCTAATCTCAATTTGTTTCTTTTGGCAGAGATAATCGCTTCTACCAGTGTGTCGCCATTGTTGGTATTCCCATTTTTCATTGTCTTATAAGTTGCCTACACCAATGTTTCACAAACATTGATTTTTCTCGGCCGCAATTTTCAAAATGAACGATGCTTATTCTTTGCCTTTTTTGCATTTATCTTCGCTTTTCTTTTCACGACCGTAGTTTGAAAAACTTATCCTTCAAAGTCGCTTTAGAATCATTGTTTGAACTGTGTTCATCCTTCTGATTGATATGTCCTTTGCGCTTATATCTCACTTATCATTTTGCAGCTCGCAAAACTTTCGAATCACTCATTGGACATTTTTTTGATTGATTATGTGACTTGGTTTCATTAGGTTTATGATGCTTTAGATTTACATGTTTCTTATTTGGCCTACTTTACCATTGGTTTCACAACAATGCATAGGAGTTATGGTTAAATATTTCACATAATGTCTTTTGATATAATCACTATGTTAATGTTTTATAACTATTGGCATGTTGAAGACTCTTTTGTCACCTTTGGTTAAAATACTTATATGAGTTTTTACAAGACATTGGCGCATGGTTGATTTCATTTGATTGAATGATTTATGGCTTAAACTATGGTGTAATGTCGATTACGCGCATTTGTTTATAACTCACCATTGGTTTCATTGGTTGGCTAATTCACATAATGGTTGAACCATGCTTTGATGGGTAGAACAACTATGTAAACTATTAATTGTACAGCTGATATGACTGCCTTCTACCACCTTCGCACACTTTGCATTAATGCCTACCTCCTTACGAGGTTACCTCTGTTGATTTTTGAGAAAATCTCGGAGCTCTACTCGCTCAAAACCCTTGTCCCTTTAGCCCATCATCTCACTGTAGGTTATCTCCTCGCTCCAGGGCTTAATTGAACCCCATGGTGTTCGCCAGAGTTGGTGCTTGGTTTCATTTTCATAGAGAAGATCACCTGCACTGCCCCTGTGAGTCACGCTTTTTCAGGAGTTACCTCTTAAACCTGGATTTGAATTAGCCTAAACCGCTGGAAAACCCAAACCATTTTTACCCCTTTACTCATCGTAAGGCTTCATAAAGTGAGCTACTATAGAGATCTATCTCTCATTTTACAGGTCAATTTACCAGTGGCTGGAACATGCGTTTTAGGTCTGTGTGCATTTGCCAGAATGGTTATCACTTCTCCAGACCTATGTTTCAAATCCCTTCTGCTTGTCCAAACTTGTGCTTCAACTTCTTGTTGAAACCCTTGATCAATCCACAAATTCATCAAGTAGTCTGTCAGAAGAAGCATTTTCTTTTTACCCTCGTATGTATCTCAACATCATTTCTAGTTTTGTGAGTCACCGGGATTGATATAATGGTTGAATTTTGATAGCTCTATCTCTCATTCAAAATGGCTCAGCCATTCAAAGGATCATCATTTTGTATATGGTTTCGTTTTGATAAAAATAGAAAGAATTTCGATTTGATTTGTTCATAGATTTTTATTGGATTGTAATGGCTATTCGTTTGGATTTGATTTGGTTATCTGCCTGATGGAGTTAACGAAATTGTTGGATCATGTTCAATTCGATTTGTCTTGTATCTACTCTGCACAACAAGTTTTATGCTCGATTTAGAACACGATTTTTCTCAGATTCATTTTTGTTATCATTGGTTAAACGATTGGAAAATATTCCTGTTCGATTCGACTATCTCTCCTGTGGATAAGACAAAGATAGCAAAATGTTTGCGATTTGCTTTGATTTCAATTGAATACCAAAACGATTTTACAATTGATGGATTCGATTTGTTGAGAAAACGATTACTGTGTTGTTTCATATGATTTCGTTTTACATGACTTATGATAATAATAGAAACAAAGTATTCCTATCTTGGTATTTGATTGAATGATGTGGATCCTGTTGGTTCAATTATTTCGAACTGAATGATTCATTTTCAGATATTTCTTGGATGATGGTTAAATTTAATTCTTTTGAAAGATTTGATTTGATTTTAATTATGATTCTGTATATTATTTTAGACTAGCTACAGAATCAGATGATTCTGTAGCTAAGTCTGTATGATTAGATTTTTATTTTTTTGATAATAAAATACCTTTCTAATTTGTTATTTTTGGTCTATTGTAGATAAATTCGAAATTGCAGTGGATTTGATGAACAATTTAGAGGATATTTAGATATTTTACTTGCATTTTAGTTTCCTAGTTTAGTTGATTTTGGGATATCTCCCAGATTATGTAAAACAGTTTGATATTATCCACAGAGAGGTTTTACCCTGTGGAAAACCTTTAAATACTTCTCATTTTTTGTAATAAATCATCCTCATTCGTGGGAGAACAAGGATATGGAGTTTTAATACATACTGAGGCAGAATTTGGTGTTTTGTTACAACTTTAGCTTCTCATTATATCGATATTTTGTTTCATGTTGTGTATATCAATTTGTATCTGGTTAATGACTACTTTAGCTATCTTAATCATGTGCAAATGATATAATTTAATCATTGTAATTCATATCTAGTTTCTTCCAAGTGTATAAAAGACATAACAATTGTTTAGTCCAGTTTGTGAATGACAGGTTTATCTTATTCATAAGTTGAATTATAAAATATAAGTTTTTGCATAACAGGTTTCCCTTATTGCAGAGATTTATAAATCATAAGATTGTTATGATTTTTTTTTATGTCTTGTTTGTCCAGTTAACAACTCAAAGAGCAGCACAGCCTATCATTTACGAGAAGCTTATGGATTAACGGTGCGAGTTTCCTTCCTCTGACTAGCTTCAGAGTCATCACACACGGGACAAATTAGGAGCGTTTCCAGGTCAATTAGTCACTTCTTTGTTTACTGTTCTTATTTGTAGTTTAGTTTAGATATAAGTATAGTTAGGTTTATATTAGATCATTTAATTTCAGTAAGTTTTATTTCTTTTTCATAAAATATAAAAATCAAGAAACATATCTCGCTGTCTTAGGACAGAAAGCACATGAGTTTTACAGGTTTTATTCAAATCTGCATCTTGTACATATTGTATATTTGTAAGTAAGTTGTAATCCAATTAGTAATTAGACATTTAATTATTGGAGTTAGTATAATTAGTAGATTGTATATAATAGTTAGAGTAGTTAGTATTTAGTTTTAGTTTAGTTTAGTAGTTTGTTTTAATTAGATTAGTGTATTAGTTAGTTTTAGTTAGTTTGTTTTATTAGTTTTAGTTAGTTTAGTTTATTTTAGTTAGTTTAGTTTCTTTTATTTAGTTAGTTTTAGTTAGTTTTATTAGTTTTAGATAGATTAGTTAGTTTAGATTAGTTTTCTCTTTGGTTTTCTTAGGACCTTAGAGCGGCCAACGGAGCCGTTAAACCCGTCAGGGTGGTTCATTCCAAACGACTTGGGTTATTAGACAACCCCGGACCGGTTCCACTCTCTCAGTTGACGGACGGTCAATTTCACCCGTCAACACTATTGTGTTTCTTGTTGTATCATTGCTTGACAACCTCTGTTCACACTGGGTCTGCGTTTTTCACCTTTTATCCCTTGCCTGGCCTTGTTTTGAAACATATACACATTTTTTGCCCCGACAGTTGTATATATATGCAGGCTGTCCCTCTACAAGCTGTGTACATATTCTTTGTTTGCTCGAACAATCACATACATCAACTTGTCTTTTTTTTTTTCTTGGTCTGATGGTTGCTAGGTGGGATTTGAAGTTTGCGGAGCCTTCTTGGGTCTCTGTAGTGCCTGTTGTGTGCTTGTGGGATGACAGGAAACTGGTCTTTGGTTGAATTTCTGGGTGGAGTCTTTCTCATCATCTTTTCATTTTGATTGTCCTTGTACATTGGGTTGGGTGTTATGCTACTTGGTATATTGCTTGATTTGTATCTTTCTATACACAGTAGGGTTATATATCACGTTTCTTTTCAATCCATGCATTTTCATTTTTATTATATTGAAAATACAAAAAAATAGGTATTTTGCATTGCTTGGCATTTTTGTCTTTTGAGTCCTTGTCATTATATTAGTGTATATAATTAAAGGTTGCATTTTTGCTTTAGAATTGCAGAGTTGAAATTGAAAATTGCATTTGTTATTAGAAGCATATCATTCATTGAAAGTTAAAGTTAGGAATTTGCATTATTTTCATATTTAATTTTCTTGTAGAGTCATAACACCATGAGTTTCACTACCATACCTTTTTGAGTAATCACGGCCACTAAAATTAATGTTATAATTTAAAATTGATTAGGCATGATTTTATTTACTAGGGTGCACAAACTATCTTAGGATTTAGTGCCTTGGAATAAGATTTTGTGAGTAAACTTATCCAAGGCAATTGAATCAACATATGTGTCTGAGACAGGGAGTGGATAAATCCATTATATAATTGGTAAGATCATGAGGCTCTGCTCACACCGGAGTTAATCACAAGGTTGCTCAAAGTCGGTTGAAGGGATATCCCCTCGATACCTTCCTAGCATCAGAGATATTTCTGGGGATCTATTCGTATCTGGGGATCTTGCTAGTGCCTTTACCTATGTGAGAGGAGGTACTTTCAAGGTTTCAGGCTTTGCTACCCTACCCATACGGTGGACCTGACTTATGACTGCTCGCCTATGCATCGATTATACAATGGTTTATTATTTGCTTGACTTAGGTGTCCCATAGGTTTCTTGCAGGGGTTATTCTACAGGTACCCTGGGTCAGATAAGGGTCAGAGATCACACAACCTTTATGGAGGATTACCTCTCTGGGGGGATCTGACCGACTAGTTTTTAATCCCACAAGGGTGCTTATAACTAATTATGTTACCTACTATCTTTAGCAGGGAGTCTTAGGCCCCTCTTGGGTGAGACATACCTTCTTTAAGGAGGGATGCCACTCTCATCAACTTCACCCTATTTATGTGCATTTTGGCCATTTGAATTTTGGTGTGCACTTTGATTACTAGTTGGCCTTACGAGTTTGTTGCTGAGTTTTCATTATCATGGATGGTGGAGCTCCTTCGACTCCCTCATTTTCTACTACTTGCCCCATGATGTTTAATCATTTCATGGGGGAAAATCCTCTCTCTTTTTATAATGGTATGAAAAACTATGACACTCAGTCCATGCCTTGGGTCTCTAGTCATTTCCCTATGGATATGCCTTCACCCTTGCAATCCTCTCCCTAGTCCACTTATATGAATCCTAGCATTGGATCTGGGGGCACCATGGCCCCGATGCTACTTCTTCATTCGATATAAGTCATGCCCCTCAACCAGCTCTCACTGTGGGAGGTTGGAACCTTCCCTCTTATAGATCCAATACTAGTTATGCTCTTTCAGGATCCAACACTCAGATGGGTTCTTATTCTACTTACTACACCCCATCCTTGTATCCTTCATCCTCCATGTTGGTTCCTTCTAACACTTTTCCCATGACGGGTCCTCATGTATCCCTGGGTATTTCATACGAGGAGAATTAGTTTTACGGTTCATGCTTCCCTCTTCATGGAACCCCTTCACAAGGGGGAAACTTATATCCTCACTTGAATAGTCCTTATCATACTCCCGTCTCTTCGTAGACTTTAGTGATGATGCCCATTCAACCCTTACTGAATCAATTACACATAGGATACTACCTTTTTGGATAGGGACAGGGGGTAAACCATGACCCTTCCTGGTATGCAATGTTTCGAAGTCAATCTTTCCCTGGACCTTAGTATCAAATGCCTCCACCCACCGCTAGTCCAGTCACTACCAATTACACTGGAGCTCCATCACCAACCTCTGCCAGTCATGTTGGACATGGGTTGACGACCTCTACAAGTAATGTTGACAACCCGCACCCAAGTGCTCCTAGTGATCCTGGGGCCATCACTCTAGTTACCACAAGTCATATCGATGTGACGTATCCAACATTTATGCATCATGGAGGAGATGACTCTCTCGCATTTGCCAATCATGTTGAGAGCATGTCGCCAGCCATTGTGAATGACACTGGGGGAATTAAGAAGCTTCGACGCCTCAGACGTAAGCCTAAATTCCTTTGCAAGACTTGCGAAGGAGATCACCTTACTCATTTGTGTCCCACTACTACCAAAATACCGAAAGTGTGGGGCTCACCTAAGGGCCCTTCAGATTCCAAGGCATCTATGGTTTCCCCACACCATGCTTATCCTTTGATTGACACAATAGTAATTCCTCTACAATATGACCACACCCCTATTGTCACAGGTGGTGTGCCCCCTATCCCTGTTA
>SNQJ01S0165086.1:28543-40707 GCA_010110895.2 Picea sitchensis | reverse complement strand
ACCTGGTCTAGGAAAAGCTATTAATCTGTTGTGTCTACTGTCTAATCTGATACACTGGGGGTTTCTGGATGCGTTGAAGCTGTGGGTTTTAAAATGCCTGGTGTTTTTTCATGTGTGTAGATAAATAAGTTGTTTACAACATATGAATAAGCATATAGATAGAGAATGAAAAAAAAGACTGTAAATCATATATTATGAGTTTTTTGTTGGCTACAATGTCGTATGCGAATAAAAATAGATAATCACTCGGCTATATAAGATCTAATTAGATATTACCTGAGATACAATAAAGAAGTAAAATAGAAAGATGATACCCGAATGATAGAATACTGTTGCTAGAAAGGGTATGAGCTGGATGATCTGCTACAGACTATGACAACTCATATGACAACTGCTGCAGAACTGGATTGTGCACCCTGGTGGCTACACACCTCATATATGACTGGAAACTATCTCAAATAATGCACCTTTCCCTCTCACATAGTCCTGGTGAATGGAAGCCTCACAATCGACCCTCTGTTCATGTGTTTGGACCCCAGACGGTGTTGGGCCCTTCGTTTTTGGTTAGAAGTTGTGCAAGGAAGACTACCATCCCAATTTTGGTAAAAAATGAGTTGTGCAAGCTACAAATAAGCTGGATAGTGGAGAAAGCAAAGAAACATAAAATGATTGTGAAAAGGGACAACACAACAACATTGAGGAAAAATAAGTTACAATAGAGAAAGAACAAGAAAACACGCGGAGTCTAAAGCCAAAAGATCCCACTCAGCCTATATGTATGAGATGCATATTATTTTAAAAGGGTTGGGTATGGTTGGGTGTAGTTGGTTGGTTGTAGGGTTTTTTCATAGCTGGTATAGAGGCCACAGATAGATTAAAGGTTCTGTGAATGTAATTTGCATACAGTGTTGGGGAAAAGGGTAGATAGAGCTCTGAGACATGAGTCCGGAGCCAAAATCTTGTAACAGAGTCTTGATTTGTATCTTTGAGATTGTACCCGAAATTATCTACTAATAATATATATGGAAGGACCTAAAATTTGAAATTACTATGCCATTATGTGTGTATGATTATGAAATGTTTCCTTACAATAATTCTTTATGTTTTATAAGATCAATGTGTTGTCTCTGTTTACGAATACTATCACAACTTGATTATATTTATTTCCAGTTATGAAGGTATTCAGATATGTTCTGTGGTTAGTCTATCTTGCGCAAGGTTATGGTGAACTTTGAAGATTCTGGAAACCACCTAAGTATTCTCCTTTCCCTTTCCTATATTCTTTTATTGGTTGCGCTTCGGGTGAGACTTCTTCTCTTTGGAGGATATGAAAATGCCAATGCTCTAGACTACTCAGTGCCTTTTGTTGGTAACATGAGAAGGACCCTGGTTTGATCAATTCCATGCCACCAAAATGGTTCCATTGTCGGGACTCGCATTAAAAGGGAACATGTAGGGAGAATGCTTTTGCAGATTCACAAATATGACATTCACCAGTGGTGGGAGAGAAATCGTGATGCCTTCATATGGAAAGAAGCGGAGCTGAGAGGAAAATCCATGAAATATACACGGGAGGTTGTATTTTACTCAGAAATCTCGAGTCAAGAAGAACCTGTACTTAGGATACAGAAAATATTGTAGCACTTCATCAACTGGATCATCCAACAACGTGAGCGATCGATTTCTGGGTCAATACAACATTAGAAGCATACATTATCGAGTGTTGACCCTTGACCAAGTTTTGGGAGATACTTGGTCAATTTTGACCTAGTTTTGGACTTCGACAACCTGTCAACGGAGGAGCGCAAGACAAAACAAAGATCGCGGGATCTTGACCCCTTTTTGGGATTTGGAATTATGTAACGGGTATGGGATGTCAGCCCATGGGTTTACCCATGATTAGGCCTATTTTGTAAAGTATAAATAGATGTCTATGCAATGTAACGAGGGGCATCTATGTGATGTTAGGCTAATATGATAAGTGCTAGATCTATGTGATCGAAGGATTGTAAATGCTCTGTGCATACTATGTGAGACTTGCAGAGCTAAGTGAAATTCATTGTAAGAGGCTGTGGAAGGATGCGTTCTTAGATATACTTGGGGAAGGAGGATCTAGTGAGTTGCAGAGATCTCCTATCCTATGCGGAGTAAGGTTTTGAGGCTCTATGAATGTAACCTATTGAAGAAGCTAATAAATAAGAAGAGTTGGTGGACGTATCCCCAGGATGGGGATGAACCACGTATATGCTGTGTTGCTCTACTTTGTGCAATGTGTTGATGTGTTTATGCTTGCTAAGTTCTTTGATATAGATAGATAGATCTTTTTATGCTTTGTGCTAATGATGTATATGGATGTTAGATATGATTTATATGAATGTTCTTAGTGCCTGAATCTATTATATATAACCTACTTCTCTACGATAAGTGCTTAGACACATCGGATTTGGATGAATGATGCAATGTTCTGTTTTATTTGCGAAGTAGATATTGGTTGAATATTGATGAACTGTCGGTGCTAAGAGATCTATTAAGTATTACAATTACGTATCTATGTCCCAGCTAAGGTTGCAGACACCTAAGTCCTGCAACCATCCCTACCTCTACCTTGGGTGAGACTTCATCTTCTTCGCAGGTGTTTCCAAAAGGGCTGGTAGTTAGGGTTTTGTTGGTGCGTTGTTGTAGCATTGAACCTTGGGTCTGCCCCTGTGCCAACAAATGGTTCCATTGTCGGGACCTGAAACTGTGATTGCTGGGAACTAAGGAAGAAGAAGGTTTGTGCAAATATCCGACCTGAAACTGTGATTGCTGGGAACTAAGGAAGAAGAAGCTTTGTGAAAAGATCTGACCTGAAACTGTGATTGCTGGGAATTGAGGAAGAAGAAGCTTTGTGCAAAGATTTGACCTAAAACTGTGAAAGCTCTATGCGTAGATATGTCACTCTAAGTGCACAATATTATACTCAATTTGTGAAGCTCTGTGCTAAAGAAAAGAAGCCCGATCTGAAGAAAATAGGTAAGATCTAAAATCTTTGTGCACTGAGAAAGGTAAAAGTGAGAATTATTTACTAAAAGAGGTAAGATCTGCAAGCTCTGTGCTCTGATAAAGGTAAGAATAGTGAAAAGTTCTAGATCTGAAAACTTTGTGCTTTGTAGAAGTAACATAAGTGGAAATTTTTGTTTCTAAAGTATGGATCTAGGTATGTTTGATAGATTCTGTCCTAGCTTGAAAACTAGGGCACTAATAGATGAAATAAGATTTGATATGCATAGATCTGATAAGAATAGTGAAATATATGTTATACCTATGCATAGAAAGAATGTTTGGACTAACAAGTGGATGTAGGATCCTAGAAAGAAATTTTTACAGGTTAGCTACCGTGATTCTACCGCGCAGTATAGGAAAGGATGGGGATCATTTAAAAGAAAGAGAGGATTAACCCTATGTTATAGTTGCAAAAGACCGGGACATCTTGCTAAGGAATTCCCTGGAAGAAGACCTAGTTGTCTTTGTTGCAAAGCTATGGACCATGAAGTATTGGATTTCCCTAGAATGATTGCTAAGCTTGAAGAAATGAACATGAGACAAGAAAACCCTAAGGAAGATCCAGAAATTATGATTATGGCAGAACCCCAGAAAGAATCAAAGAAAGTATTGCTACATATGAAAGAAACCCTGAAGGATCACCATCATGTCATAAACCAGTTTATCAAAGATATCCAAAGAAAAAGAATGCCTTGAAGCAAGAATAGGAGACTTTGACATTGACTGTGTTCTGGATGAGGAAAAACAGGTGAATTCCATGAAAAAAAGAACTTGGGAACTTTTATGGAAACCTGCTATGACTCCTTCATTGGGAGGAATAGGTCTATTTAGAGGGAATCTGATAAACCTACGTGGAAATCTCACCCAAATATCTATGAATTCCAATGGAACTTCGACAAGGAAGATTTTGAGATTATTAAATTTATTGAGAACATCACCCCATTTACCATGTTACTAGGAAAACCTTGGATTGAAAAAGATCAGGCCAGAAGGAAAGAATAAAAAGAAGTTTTAGCACAGAAGAAGCAAGAGTTAAAAGATTTCATGACTAGAAGGATCACACACTTAATTGAAGAAGAAAAGAACATATCAAATCTATTTAACACCAGAGACCTGGATGTCGAAGTTGCAAGAACACTAGAAGACCCACATAAGATTGAAGTACCTATTCCAGATAAAGAAGAAGTATCATCCTCGAATCTTAGGAAAGAATCTCAACAATGCGAAGTAACTATGCCACAAGAAGATAAGAATCAGAATGGAAAAATGCATACTGAGACAAAGCTCACTGGAAATAAAGATAGAAAACTAAGTAAGAAGAGAGATAAGATTGACAAGTTATAGAAGGTTCCAGAGGGAACTTCACAGAAGGCAAATTTGCAAAATTGGAGCTTTGTCGGGATAACAGAGCAACGTCATATGGCACTTTTCCATGGTGAAGAAAAATAGCCGTTGGGACTAATATAACCATTCGAATGACCCCCCGAACAGGTAGAAAGGCATTTATGGTTTGCCACCAGACCATTGGACCGCGCCATAATGGACATAATAGAGTTAATGAAGGCTTCTTGACTGTTGCAAGTAATTCGTTGCCAAGTTATCTATTTATCCCATCGCGACATGCACCAAGAACACTTTTTCTAATCGTGAATTTGAGCCCGCAGACTTGTTGATTTTACACAGTGATCATTGTGCTATTGCTTTATATCCTATTGTAGTGTCTAAGTTACTCCTCGAATCCGAAGATTTCCAACCCCGAGCGTGTATGTCAGATGAGTTCAGCGCTGCAGAGAGGGTTGTCGAAGAAGTTCTGATCGAACTCATGATTGAAAGAGTCATGATGAGGTGTACAAGCCTCATCGATGAGAGGAATTCAAGCCTCTCCATTGACTGCTCGTGGATCGGGGCCATCCAGACCATCAGTAGAGAAGAGAACCAAGAAGAAATACGACCTAGCAAATGTGAAGTTGATTCCATCCATATTTCCTGGTTACATCCCGCCTCTGGCTGGTGTGGTGAATCGTGATAGTGTGCCAAGAGACTTAGAGTACACAATGTTCACTACGTACCTCCCAAAGGGGATACACGTAGTTCAAACAGAACATGACAAGATCACATCGTTGAATTTCAATGACTTCAACCTCGGAGATCGAAATATCTATGGTATGATCACCCAATACAAGTACCTAACCAGAAATAAAGGGAAGAACTTGAATATCATCCCTCAGTCATGGATGATGAACCTTGTGAAATCCACCCTACTAAATCTCATGAAGATCCCACACCTCGAAAGACACCGGGAAGTCAATGCATGTGTCAAGCTGCTACTGTCATATTACCATGGCGGCTACTTGTGGCTAGAATGCCGCATTACAGTTGATCCAATGATGATCCACAGGATCACAGGACTGAGTATGCAAGGACTCGAGCCACTTGCACAGAAGATCAAGGATACATATGGAAACGTTGATAAGGGAACAAGAGGATATAAGGTAGCTTCCATCCAGAGTGGCACAGTGCACCTCACATGTCAACTAATAGCTGGAAAGTTAGTAAGGAAGAAATGACCTATGTAGGTCACCGACTTTGTCGTTGACCTCGTAGGGAAGTGCGCGAAATACCTACAGATGAACTGGGCGAAGTACCTAGTTAACCAGTTGGAACTAGATTTTCGAGAAGCACATGATCAGGGTTATGAATTTCATTTCAGCTGGATTTTGTTCATCATTGCATTTGTTTCTTGGGAGATGCTGGAAGGAGTGACCTTCCCCAACATAGATCTGTTTGAACTACTTGCCACAAAGTTCGCTACCCTATGGTATTCAACTGATATGAACAAACATTGGCAGTGGAATGCTATGTTTCATACATACTACCTCCATCTTAAGCGATCCATCGAAGCCGAGCCTCACATGACTCTAAACACATTACAAAGGTTTTGACCCCTGATGAAGTTCAGCGTAGATCAACACTTCATCTACATTACAACGCGATCATATGAACACCAAGAGAAGCTCCAGTCATATTACAAAATCATAGAAGAAGACCTTGATGAGATCACCAAGGAATGGTTCGCTAACCTCCTTATCCCTACCAACCCCATAGAGATATCTGATATTGACAGCCTAGAGGACACTCATAAAGAACATAATACACCTGGAACCAGTAGACAAAAGAAGATTGAGGAGGTCCAAAACTTAAGAAACACCTCAGGAAAGACTCCTTCAGTGTCACTTGACCGAGGGGGTGGTGACAAAGTAGAAGATGAACATAGACCAGGTGAAGTAACACCGCCGAGAGTTGAGGTTGACCCATTGAAGAAGAGTAATGTTCCCCCCCAAAAACCTTTTTCCCAGAAGAAATCAAAAGCCACCATGACCAAGATGTAGACTGTCCTCACCTCCGACAACTTTGACTTCATCATAGCAACCCTGAATGATGCTTCACTAGAGATAGCATAAAAACAAGGAACTAAGTAGGAATAAATGTATGATAGGATTGAAGTCGATCTTTGAGGAGTACAACAAGCCCTTTAATCCAGTCGTGTAGTCTCCACTGCGCCCCTGCCATCAGGAGAACCAGAGTTGGGAGATGAGCCAGCACAACTCCACCGACTAGCTGAGACAAGTGAAAGGAGTACATCTAGAGTAGCACTGAGCTACAAAACAGGAAAAGATTTCTCTTCAAGAAAAGTTTGATGAATAAAAAGCACAACTACAACAAGGAAAAGAATAATTGCTCGCGGAGCAACTTGAAGTGAAAGAAGCGGTCAGTAGAGCACTTCTCTCTATGACAGTCATAGAAATAAAGGTAGAGGATCGAGTCACACAAGAAGTAGAGTAGCTCACAGAAGCTATCCAGTAGCCACAACAACGCATAAAAGATTTAGAGCTCCACATAGTTCCCTCGACCCCATAGGATGTAAGGGATCAAAGAGAAGCAACTGCTCGAAGCACAGTTGAGAGAGTAAAATCCCTTGCTATGGAATGTAAGAAACTTACTGATCACAATGACCAGACCTATGAGAAACTCATTGAGAACCAAGAACTGAAGGCATTGTATTCGTATCTCCAAGAGGGGAAGTATCAAGCTGAAATGATATAAGCACAGCTGAAGCCCCTGTCAGCTGTGGAAAGAATGAAGCGCTCCCAAGAGCAATGCACTACCCAACAACAGATCCACACTATCTAGAGCAGAGTTATGGAAGTAACTCAGAGGCTCCAACCTGTACAAGATAAGGCTTACCAATTGTTCACAGAGGTAGAAGGTTGAGGAGCAAAACTAGAGCAGGTTGTCACTACAACTGAACAATGCCTGGAGTGACTTGTCAACAATGCATTCATCCAAGAGTTCACTAAATAGGAGGCTATAGAAAAGAATCAAGTCGAAGTAGCACGAGCTATGCTTGAGGCTTTTGAAGTAGAAATACCTAGATCAAAGTGACTCAGGACGAGTCACAGGTTAGTGTTGGGGGCATGTTGACCCTTGACCAAGTTTTGGGAGATCCTTGGTCATGTTTGACTTAGTTTTGGACTTTGACATCTGGTCGAAGGAGGAGCACAAGATGAAGCAAAGATTGCAGGATATCGACCCCTTTTTGGGTCCTTTTCAGGATTTAGGATTATATAATGGGTATGGGATGTCGTCCCATGGGTTTACCCATGTCTAGGCCTATTTTGTAAAGTATAAATATATGTCTAGGAAATGTAAGGAGGGGCATCTATGTGATGTTAGGATAATATTCTAGGTGCTAGATCTATGTGATCGAAGGATTGTAAGTGCTCTGTTCATACTATGTGAGACTTGCAGAGCTAAGTGCAAGTCATTGTAAGAGGCTGTGGAAGGCAGTGTTCTTAGATCTACTCGGGGAAGGAGGATCTAGCGAGTTGCGCAGATCTCCTATCCTATGCAGAGTAAGATTTTGAGGCTCTGTGCATGTAACCTATTGAAGAAGATAATAAAGAAGAAGAGTTAGTGGACATAGCCCCAGGGTGGGGGTGAACCACGTATATGTTGTGTTGCTTTGCTTTGTGCAATGTGTTGATGTGTTTCTACTTGTTAAGTACTTTGATATAGATAGATAGTTCTATTTATGATTTATGCTAATGATGTATATGGATGTCAGATTTGACTTATATGAATGTGCTTAGAGCCTGAATCTGTTAGATCTAACCTACTTCTCTACGATAAGTGCTTAGATACATAAGATCTAGATGAATGATGCGATGCTCTGTTTTATCTGCGAAGTAGATAGTGGTTGAATATTGATGGACTGTTGGTGCTAAGAGCTCTATTAAGTATTACAATCACATATATGTGTCCCAGCTAAGGTTGCAGACACCTGAGTCTTGCAACCACCCCTTCCTCTACCTCGGGTGAGACTTCATCTACTTCACAGGTGTTGTCGAAAGGGACGATAGTTAGGGTTTTGTTGGTGCATTGTTGTAGCTTTAAAACCTGGGTCTGCCCCTGTGCCAAAATCGAGTTTGCAGTTGAGAATCATTAATATTTTTCATGAGTAGAAGTGGATTTTAAGAAAGACGCAAGTGGAAGAATATTGAGAGAAATCCCCCTATGGATTAAGGTTTTCTTGATGGAAGAGGGTATACTGAAGATGTCCCTGACTGAGATGGCAATGTAAACACCCTCGCTTGGGGTGGGGTGAGTTTGGGGTGGAGTCATGGCCTCAGAGAGGGGAGAGAGTTCTTTGAAAAATGGGGGAGCAGCAAGAAATGGAGTCAAGACATGAGTGAGCCTTGAAAAGAGCCACCATAGTTGAGAAGTGGTGGCATGATAAGATAAAAAAGGTAGTGAAACAGCCCGAGAAGTTGTGGAAAGAAGTCAAACCAGGAGAAATCGAGGAAGGATAGATGGAAGAGTTGCGAAAGATGAGAAGACATGAAAGACTGGCCAGTAAAAGATTAAGTGAGAGAGAAGTACAGAGAGAAAGAAGTCCCCAAGAGGGTGGACAAGAAGAAGAAGGTGCAGAAGCACATGAAAAGGAAGCATGCATGGATCTTGAAGAAGAAAGAGAAGATTCATCCCAGATGCCAGGAAATATTGGGAATCCAGCCGAAGAGACCGCTCTAGAGGATGAGAACAAGACCCCCCAGATGAAAGAAACCCTCCCTGAAGTCAGTGGCGCCATCCCTGAATCACCCATACCCCAGGAGCATGCTATATAAGTGGTAAATTCTATACTACCTTCTTGTTTTATTCCTAATCCATTACAGTCAGTTAGTTAGCCACAACTGGGAAGTGCAAATAATGGGAGGATATTGGGATCCCCTAGTAGATCACAATTAGGACCATTAGGTTTTATCTTGGTAGGATCAGTAAGATCAATGATGGTTGGTAATGTGGGAGGTTCAATTTATCGATACCCATAATTATGGGGTAAGGGAGACAAGGATGTTGAGAAACATTGGCTCTTATGCGAAGCAATCTGGAGGTCCAGAGGGACTCTAGATGTGAATAAATTGGTTGAGTTCCAAACTACCTTGAGATTTCATGCTCTCAAATGGTACATGAAGATTATCGAGCTAAGAGTTCTAGGATTGCAAGGTTAAGCGTTCACACTTGACCAAGTACGAACATAATTCATAGCAGAGTTTAAGCTGCCTCAGTCAGAACAACAAGCTTTGTCTGAGTTGTGCGAAATTCAACAAAGGGAGGGTGAATTTGTCTAGGAATACTATTGGAATAGGGGCAAACCCAGGGTTTAGCTTTAATAATGCACAAAAAATCCCTAACTACTGGCCCTTTCGACAACACCTGCGAAGAATATGAAGTCTCACCCGAAGTAGCAATAGGTGGTTGCAGGATACATGTGTCTACAACCAGAGGAAATGCAAGTGGAATCAAGGAAATCACACAAGGAGATCATATTATTCTTCCCAAAAATAAATCAAGGGAAAACTCTAGCTCTATGGTTCTCAACCAGCCCTCGATTTCTTCTCTCGTGGGGTTCAAAGGTCTCAACATCCCCTTATAATGGTTCAATGCTCTTCCTTTGGTTTTTTATTGATTCCATCTCATTTCCTTTCTTGTTCCTCTTAACATGACAATGGAACCATTTGTTGGTTACTCGCTTCCCTTCTCAGATTGTCTAAGTTATTGACGCAGGGTTCATGTCATTTGGGGTTCCAACAAAGCCTCTAAAACTATCGGCCCTCCTGGTAAACTAGAAGGCAACACATCACCCAGAAAGCGTTACACAGTCTCACCCGAGATAGATTTTAATGGGTGGTTGTAAGACTTAGGTGTTTACATCCTAGGACAGAGTAGGGGATAGGGGTTTCTTGATTGAGGTCAGATACCGTGAGAGGTAAGGGAGATTCCTTATTCCTTGGATTTTCATATGAATATCCCACAGTTTAATTTCAACAAAGTATAGCAGATTCCTAACAATGTATTAACTCATTCATTCAGTTTAACCATCAATTGCTGAAAGAAAGAAGAAACATGCATACATTTAACACATTACACGAGGCTTACCGTGGTTCACCCCCTTCTGGGCTACGTCCTCAAATATTTGGCTCTTGGATCTTGTATTATGATCGTTTTGCATTTCCAGTGCCTCGTGCTTACAATTCTCCACAAAACTAGGTAAGATCTATGTGAGGCGAACTAGATCACGCCAGGCTCCACAGCCTGTGGTATAATCCTTATATCTACCTTTCCTTGTATCTCCTTTGCTCAACAGATTACAAAATCGGTTCATACCGCTTATAAGGAGATGTTGAGACCTTGGAACCCCATGAGAGAAGAAATCAAGGGCTGGTTGAGAACCATAGAGCTAGAGAACAGAGGAGATAAGCAGACTTGATGTTACAGTGGAACATGCTGACCTTGCTCGCTTTTTAGGTGATGTAGAGATAGGAACAAGGGTATTCTTTTCAGAGTTAGGGGTTAGGTTGTCAATGATAGGTGTTGCAATGGACTGTGCTAACCTTGTTCTCTTTCTCGGTGATCCAGAGATAGGAGAAGGGTTTTTCATTTTAGAGATAGATGGTAGGTTGTCAATGATAGGTGTTGAGGCCAAGTGCTATGATGCATGTCTTGGTCGAGTGGTTGGTTGTTCATCTGTTTGTTCGACCACAGCTACAGGATGTTCCAATGTAATTTTGTCGAGGCTTGTATAGCTGGTGCCAGGATGGCTTCAGGTAATGTGGTTTCTTTTATGAGTCATCTTATGGACAATGACAGTATGGGTTTGGACTTCTGTTGCAGCCGAGGGCAGAGGCTCAGGAAGAGGTCCATGGGTTGTGTTTTCAAGGACTGGTGCAATCATATCTGTATGTACATACTGTGGCTGGCCTGCTACAATAGGTAATGGGTTATTGGAAATGCCCATACCTCTGCGAATTAATAGGCCGATGAGTCTATGATTAGAAATGCAGTTCTTGGGTTCTTGGATTTTTTTACAAAATGAGCCATGTTATGCAATGAATGGAGGAGAAAATAAGGAATGTTTATGAATTTTTGATGTTGCAGATGTGATAATAAGATGAAATCAGAAAAATAAACAACTTGGTATTGGCCTTCGCAGGTAATGTACCTTTTAGGAAATTATGTGACTTTCCCCCATGGCTCTAGTAAGGAATTGACATATGCACCTCTGCCTTTGGTTTGAACTTGCTTAGTGTTGATGAGGAAACCCTTCTGTGCATCCAGAAGATGTGTTTTTTTGTGAAACCATCGGTCTCCTGTTCTTGGCAACCCTGTTACAACAACAATGCTTTCTTCTGATACTGGAATCCTTACCTCATTCACCATTGAATACCCTTCGGTAATATTTTGACTAAACTCCAATACCTCGTCCTCATTAAACCCCTTCAACTTTTTAAAATACGATATCCATTCGGCCTGGAGAAATATTTGGTATGCCTCTGGGTGTAGCAGCAAACTGTCCAGAGTTGCGGGTTCATATCTCATAGTTGATCCTCCCATGATGTTGCTTGAGAGTCTAACATGCACGTAGGAGGAGGAACTATCACCTAAATCAGAGACGCAACAAGCTCAAACATGGTTTGCAGAAAGAATATAGTTTCTCGGTAAAAAGAAGTGTGGGCAGAAAGGTGGTGGAGGTGTTTATAAAATTCAGAATGGATAGCTAGATT
>SNQJ01S0165086.1:10596-24482 GCA_010110895.2 Picea sitchensis | reverse complement strand
TACTAAATATGTCTATTAAGAGAAGCATCTAGAGGAAGTTCCTTCTAGAAGCATAAGCTTCTATTAGGTCTTTTGACATCCGCCTTATTCTATTTTATTGAAAGGCCTTATTAATATTGACCTTTATTACATCCAAATACATTGATCTACCTATGTGCGGGTTAGGACCTTAACACACTCTCCACTTACCATTCTTTTTAGGCACAATAACCAATGGTGATACCCACTTCCTGTCTGATATAGGATAGATGAATCCGGCATTGAGAAGTTTATGAAGTTCTTCCTTAACAATTTATTTAAGGTTTGGGTTCATCCTCCTTTGTGGTTGGAGAATGGGCCAACATTCTTCTTTGATGTATATATGGTGGGTGCATAGTTCATAGGGAATGAATTTCATATCCATGTAATCCCAGGTAAATGCTTCTTTATGTTCAGTCATTAATTTCATCAGTCAGCGAGTTTCAGTAGTGGAGAGATCGGGATTGATGTTAAAGGTTTTTCCAAGTTCGACTTCCACAATGACACTCTTAGAACTGACTTTAGGAAATAATTTAGCTATTGTTGTTTCGTCATCTGCTGTTACAGCGTTCGCTGTTATAGCGATTGTTGTTACAACTGAATCAATTTGATTGTCAGTGGTTTCTGAGAACATTCCTGAGTTCATTTCTTCCTGGGCCATAGGATCAAAGACTTTGATCAAGCAGTGGTGTGTGTTATGTGTAACAGCAGAGGGGTCACAAATAAAGTAGTTGATTAACTCATCCTCCGTATCATCTTTTAAACTTAGGGCCTTTCCTATAGTTAGCACAGGCAAAGCACTTCCATCCTCAGTGTCCATCCCTAGAGAATTTTCAAGTTCTGCACTAGGTGTAGAATGAGGATACAGGGTAAGTTTTTTATGTCATAACCATCAGAGATGGTCATGGAACCAGATCTGCAACCAATGAAAGCATCAATTGTAGCTAACCATGGTCGTCCCAGAATTAGAGGATGGCCTCCCAGATGATATTTGGGTTGCAAAATGACAAAATCAGTAGGATACTCCCATGAGTCCACTAAAATGACTAAATCATCAATTACTCCTTTTGGTCTGATGGTAGAGCGATCAACTAATTCTAGAACAATAGGAGTAGGTCAGATTTGTGTTCTGAGTTGCAGCAACTACGTATTTTCTATTGGCATGATGTTAATTCTTTCCCCTAAGTCAACTAGTACATGTGGAATAGATGTCTGTCCAATTTTAACAGTTACTGTAGGGTTTCCTGGGTCGCCATATTTAATAGGTGGAGTTTTTCCTAACATCAGCTCAGACAAATCCCCCACTACATGCACTATGAGGGATCTTTAGGTTTTCATCCAAGTTTTTTGATACAGAGGTCCCTCACAGTATTGGCATAAATAGGGACATCCCTTATCGCTTGTAGTAGTGGAATATTAATGTCCATATTTTGCAATTCTCCTAGGAGATTGAAAGATGGTAATTCCACATGCTTGGTAATTTTCAGTCTTTCAGGGAATGGTGGGTCTGCTGATTCTATAATAGGTTGGTCAATTTCTTCAGTATCAATAGATGGTCTCTCCCCTGATTCCTTATCTGATTCTGAAGATCGAGCATCTTCAATTATTGGCTCAACTATTCTCCCTGATCTTAATTTTATTTCATCACAAGGCATAGTAGTAATAGATAAGGCTAGCACATTATGTATGTCTATGTTCTGAACGACCTTATTATTTGGGTTTGGGTTAGGTTGCACAAGCATCTAAGGTTGTAAGGGAGGATTGTTTGGTGAAGCATTGGGAGGCAATTGCAGCTGTTGTTGCTGGTACGGGGGTTGGAACTGTTGTTGATAGGGGTTCGGTTGGTGATGGCTTTGATAACTGAGTTGTTGTTGAGGGCCTCTCCCATATGGGTTCCATTTCCCATAGTGATTATGTTGTTGGGGCATAGGTAACCATGCATTGGGATCTTGATAAGAGGGTGGCATTTGATTTGGAGGGGGGGCATTCATCTGGCCATATGGTAGCTGATTGTTTCAATAATTAAATGATAGAGGAGAGAATTGGGAGTTCATACCTTGACCTCTTCGCTACCATTGTCTTCTTTGTGTTATTAGATAGACAACCTCTGCTTCCTCATTATTTTCCTTCATTGATGCTTTTACACATGGTAGAGAGGGACATTGGTTAGTGGCATGGCCTAATTCACAAATAAGGCATACCTGGACACTATTTAGTGGGCACTCCCTTGGTGGATGTTTCTTTCTGCAATTCAGATAGAAAATGAACAATGCTTTCTCTGATTCTGCTTGTTTCTGTTTGACCTACAAAGTATCCATTTATGAGGAAAAAGAGTTAATCATCTCTGTTTTGAAATTTTCTAATAGATTACCTATTTCTTCTCTTGTTGCTCCTCCATTGGCTGATTTTTGTACCCTTGAAAAAGTGGTATCCTTGGTAGCTGACTTATTCCTTGTAGATCCTCGAGAACATATTTTGCAGAGATCTACAATGTCCTCATAGGATTCCTTAGATATATCTCCCTTGCCATGCATATTCATCATATCTAAACAATCTTCTCTAACTCCTTTTAGCAAAATGGTTTTCAAAATGTCCTTACTCACATCTGGATGTCTAGACCTTTGTATATTATATTGGAGTCACTCCACAAAGTCTTCAAGGGTCTTGGCCTCGTTCTGTGACATCTTGAATAGTTCCTCTCTTCATTCCCTTGTTCGACAATAGTCTTGGTATTTGTTCAGGAAAAGATGCCTCATTTGTACCCATGTTGAAATGTTTTCTCCTCCAAGGCTCATGAACCATCTTAACGCATTACCCTTTAATGTAGATGGAAACAGTTTAAGCTTTTGCGCAGTGGTAGTGTAGTCATAGCTTCTACACAAAATGTCAAATTCAAATAGAAACTCATCCGGATCTTTAGTAGATAATCCATGAAAATTTGGGAGAGCTGAGAGAGGTATGTTTTTCATAGGAGCCATCCCTTGTGTGGGAACATCAGAAATAGGAAAAACCAGGGTAGAGATAGTATTTTCATTGTTTACCTGATCCTCGTTGTTCTATGGATTCTCTTGGTGGAGCTCTTCTTCATTATCCCCTTGATTCTCCATATGTTCTCTTTTCCTCCACTCAATACGAACATCGTCCCACTCTTCTTTAGTGACTATCCGACCGTTGATATGATAAACAACTTCTTATATATTTTCCCTAGTCCAGGCTATACTTCCTTGATCTTCAATGTCCTCCACTGTTGCTTCCTGATTTGTTGGTCACAAATTTTCAGCTTCGACTTCAGCTTCAGCTTCAACCCTTGATGAGAACGATGTTTCGAGAAGGGGTATTTCTGCTAATTGTGGATCACATCTTGTTAGAGGATTTGCAAGGCGAAAAACAGATCCTGAAGAAGAATATGCTCTGGCTATAATCTCATCAACAATGGTTTGTCTCCCCAGTATGCTAGCATTTCTTCCTCCACGTCCTCTGGTACCTATAAGGTTAGTATTTTGGGGGATTCGTTCTTACATTTCGTGATACATGCAGACTATTCAATCCTAAGAAAGAAAACTAATGTGCTTACCAAAATATTTAATTATCTTCCCCAACAACAGTGCCAAAATGTTGGGCACTTTAATTGTCTAATTGAATAGAAAATCAAAGTGTTCAATATAAATTGTCAACCTAGGGAAGTCTGTTACTTCAAGATAATTGTGCACAGTCTATGCTAGATTATGAAAGCATATCTAATCTAATTGTAGTAGGGAAGTTTAAAAAAAAAAAAACATTATGACTAACACAATTGTGCTGATATAGCTGGAGTTCTACAGATTTGAAATCATAATTGCAATCTAAACTGATGAATGTATAAGAACCCTGATTTGCCTACTCTAATCTAACTTTATAATTTACTTTTGCAAGAAGAAGTTCTATACTATTTTCATAAAGTAAATCTACTTATTGTAAGAAGGTACTTCACACTTTTATTTCTCGGAAATAAGATTTTAACCTAATGCAGAAAAAGGGAAAGCAGTTCTCCAACAATGTTCAGCAATCGACTTCTAATTCTCATGAGACAAGTTTATGCGCATCTAACAAGAAGGAACTAAACTGTAACAACAGTTGTATTCTAGAAATGTCTAACAGTTAAATCATTCTCATTTAAAACAACTAATCTATAATTCAAAATAGAGAGGAATCGGTGAGGAAGATGGGTCCTTTCCTTCTCATTGAATCCACTCAAAGAAATAGGTTACAGTCTGCTAGAGGAATTCAATCCACTCTTTCATTCAATTACCAAAAATGTTTGTGTACAATAAGCGTTACTTTTCTTTCTCCAGTAAAAAAAACTCCCTTTTCATTACAAAAGATCTGTTATTTAAAGTCAGAGTCATTCAGTAGAACATAAACAAAACAGTCTTGAGAATCCTCGATTATCAAGTTGTTCGTTTGATATCATTAATACAAAATCGATAACTCTCCTTGATCAACATCATTAGCCAACATATCTAATCAATAGGTGTTGCAGCAGTCGTATAACAACAAGACTGGTGGCGTCTGTTGTAACAACTTCCAGGATTGACGTGATTCTATTGCAGTAGTCGTATAACAACTTCTAGGATTGGTGGTATCCATTGCAACAGTCATGCAATAGCTTCCAAGATTGGCACATAGCTGTAACAACAGTGAGTTTCTCGAAGTGGGTTGTCCTAAGCATTTTGATCATTAGTTAAATCATTTCATGGGTAAAATATGTGAACGTTACCAATCAAACATTCTAAGTAAATGAAAATATAAAAGCGAGATGAATAGTTCATACCTTGGGAAAAAGGGTCTTAGTACTCATTATAATAGTCATTTAGCTTAGGAATGAGAAGGTTGAATGGGAAAAAGATGTAGTGAAAAAGGGACATTTATGGATCCTAACATGCCCCCCAATTGAAGACATTGCATGTCCTCATGCAAAACACATTCAAACCGTACTTTGTAGCTGAAGTAGATAACTGTCTCCTCTAGTGAAAAATTGCTAAGAGAAATTGCTAAGTGCCGGTATTGAAAAATGTTGTGTCCAAAAGAAAATTTGTTGTGTTAACAATCTGTCTAAGTTTCTTTATCTTTGAGAACAGAATCAGTTTGAGTTGCTTGAATAACAACTTGTGAAGGAAACAAAGGTTCTTGTTTGCAAGCTTCTAGTATACTAGCAGTTGTTTTATGACGTTGAGATCTCCTCTGTTTTACTGATTTTTGTGTAGCATTAAGTTCATGTTCAGTCTTGATTGAGATAGTTGATGGTCCTTTAGCGACTGGAACTTTGACTACCTCATATCATGCCTCAAGTAAATGTTTTTGCACTCAAAGCACATGAGTTCTTTGTTTTTGTCCATAACAACTTTTTTCAGTGCTAGAATGTCCAAGGTTATCCCTTCTGGATTCTTCTCTCAAGAATCCCCCACCTCTTGTTTCAGGGTATTTAACTTTGCTTTGAGGTTATCATTCTCTGTTATTAGTGCAATGATTTTGGAATTTTCTGTACTCTTGATCTTTCTCTCTATTTGGGAAAACAATTGGGCAAGTGGCACATCCTCAACATGCTGTGTAATTGGTTCTTGTGTAACAGTTGTGTCTGTCAGGATTGGTTCTTGTGGAACAGTCTTGACATGGACAATTGGTTCTTATATTACTATCTCTAGTGTGACAACCCTTCTGACCTCCCGCACATGAGTTAGATCTGGTTCTTGAGCCTATTTGGGCTCAAGGTTCCCTTGCCGATATTGATTCTTTAGACTTAGTCTTGCCCTTAGATGAGGTGATTATTGAGGCAATGACTAGTCAGGACAGACCCTTGGACGATCTCCATCACAGATCTTATTTCCTCCCAGAGTTAATAAGAATTGAAGCAAGTGAATTCACTTTGACTATGACTATGACTGGAGATAGGTCTTGTCCTATCAATCCTTTGGCTATGCACGCAGTTTTCATTGAAGGAAATATGGAAACCATCGCTAAAACGATACCTATTGATATCTCCAGAACCCATGGCGTCGTGGAGAATGTCTCCGTCGGAGCGAACTACTCCCTCGATGAGATTTGAATCTACAAGGATTTATTTAAATAATTTCACGACGTGTTTTCCTGGTCTTACGAGGAAATGCTAGGCATAGATCCAAGAATCATTGAACACGAAATCAAGACATATCTTGACACTAAGATGGTCTGGCAGAAGCTTCATCCTGTTAATCCTAAGAAAGCAACATATATTAAGGATGAAGTAGAGAAACTGCTTGAAGCTGGTTTCATCTACCCCATCCAATTGACTCAATGGGTGTCAAATCCCATTCCAGTCAACAAAAAAAAGGGTATGATTCGCGTATGTACGAACTTCCATGATTTGAACAAGACCTGTCCAAAGGATAATTTCCCCATGCCATTTATTGACCAGATAATCGATGAATGCATAGGTTGCAAGGTCTTTTCTTTCATGGATGGTTTTTCGGGATACTATCAGATACAAATCAAGCCCGAAGACCAACACAAAACCACTTTCATTTTTCCGTGGGGTACATTCTCTTATCGAAAGATGCCTTTTGGTCTGAAAAATGTTGGAGCTACTTTTCAGCGGGCCATGTCTTTTTCTTTCTAGGACCTCAAACACATAGTCGAGGATTATCTTGATGATTTAGCATCACGATCTCGTAAGAGAGATAATCATCCCACACACCTCCAACTCATCTTTGAGCGGTGTCGCTACTACTGGATTCGCTTGAATCCAAACAAATGCAGTTTTTGCGTAATGTCGGGTCGTCTGCTAGGTTTCATAGTTTTGACAACAGGGATCATGGTCGATCCTCTAAAGGTTGAGGAGATAGTTCAAGTTCCTCCCCCGTGCACCATCCCTCAACTTTAGAGTTTATAGGGAAAATCAAACTTTTTACGACATTTCATCGCAAACTATGCCAAGATCACAAAGGGTTTCATGCGTTTACTAAAGAAGGACATTCCTTTTCATTAGGACGAAGCTGCTCAGCATTCTTTCGAAGTGTTGAAATGTGCCCTCATGTCTGCCCCTCTACTTCAGCCACCCAATTATAATAAATATTTCTTAATGTACTTGGTCGTTGCAGATTTGACCATTAGTATGGTCTTGGTTCAGGAGGATGATTTTCTTGAAGAATACATGATTTATTACCCGAGTCAAGGCCTGGTTGGACCAGAACTCAATTATTCCCACGTTGGAAAACTTTCGTTGGCAGCAGTTCATGCTGTCCAACGGTTCCATCATTATATCTTGTTTCACAAGACCACCATCATTGCCATTTTGAATCCGTTTCAATACGTGTTGACACGACGAGTAATTGAAGGAAAGATCAGTAGATGGATAGTTATCCTCCAATAATTTGACTTGTATTTTGTTTCGGAAAAATCCAAAAAGTCGTTGGTCTTCACGGAACTCATCTCGAAACTTTCAGTCGAATCATGTGATTTTATACCTGAGGAATTGCCTATTAAAGGAGACATGTTTTTTATCGTGTCTTCAGACCCCTGGTATGGAGATATACTAGTCTATCTCTAGACTTTGAAGTGATCCACCTCTTCTTCTTGTGATGAGCGTCGTCGTATACACCATCAGGCCAAGAAATATATCATACTTGAGGACACTCTGTATTGTCGAGGTGTAGATTCTATACTTCATCGGTGTCTCACGCATGAAGAAGCGGAAATTGTGCTTAATGATTTCCACACTNACCTGTGTCAGATCTTCTCTCGGAAGATGAGGGCACACCCCGCTCCCATGTTTCCCATCATCACAGTTGGTCCCTTCAAAAAGTGGGGTATTGATTACACTACATGCAACCCCCCTTCAGCAAGGGGGCACTGTTATATCATCGTAGCAATAGACTACTTCACGAAGTGGGTCGAAGATATGCCATCATTTAAAGATGATCGTGAGACAACAACTCTCTTTTTGTTTAACCAGATAATAGCAAGGTTCGGTGTCTTGAGAGAGATTGTCAATGAACATGGAAGTCACTTTCAGAATAAAATGATGTCCGAGTTAATGTCAAATCTTGGGTTGTGGCAGGAACATTTGTCACCCTACTACCCCCAAGCAAATGGTCAGGTGGAAGCTGTGAATAAGTCCCTTAAGACTATTTTACAATGAACGATCAATTCAGCCAAGTCACATTGGCATTTGATGTTGTACTCGACATTATGGGCCTATCGAACGTCTGTTAATACTGCAACCGATTTCTCACCTTTTCAACTCATTTATGGGCTGAAGTAGTTTTTCCTATAGAGTGTTAGATCTCATCCCTAAAGTTGGAAGTATAGTTATTTCCAAACACTTCATCGCTTGAAGAGTGTTTATTATATCTTGAGCAGCTGGATGAGCAACGTTGGGATGCATCCTTGGCCAATGAGGCTCACAAAAAAAAAATCGAGTGTCAGTATGATCGGTCAATTCGTCCTTGGATTTTCTCTGAAGGCGACCTTGTCCTAGTCTATGACCAAGATAAGGATCCCCTAGGGGCAGGCAAGTTCAAACTGATGTAGTTCATACCTTTCATTGTGAAGGAGGTTCTAAAGAAGGGAACTTATCGTCTGGTGGACTTTGAGGGAAATGATTTGGTGGAGCCTATAAATGGGCTCTACCTCAAGAAGTATTACTCGTAGGTGGGTCACCTTGGGTGACTTCTTGTACATATGTATAGTTTTTATATAGTTAGTTTTTGTCTTTTTGTTTTATGGACGTGTCATTTTTTATGTCATATTTTTCACTGTGGCAGATGTCAAGTGAATCGGAGGTGTTCATTAGGTTTGCAGACAACGCTAGCTGACACACTCGGAGGCTTGCTTCTGCAGCTTGGGTGATTTTCACATCTCAGGGGCAGTTTCTATCTTCAAGAGGTATCTGTTTAGGTGACGCCACAAACAATGTTGTTGAATACAATGTAGTCTTAGAGTTGCTTCATGATGCTTTGTCGCATGGTATCTTTCACCTCCGAGTCTACTTAGACACTCAACTAGTTGTGTCCCAGTTAAATGGGGTTTACCGCGTTTACAATCCTACTCTACACCGATGGTTCCTTAGAGTACATCTCTTAGAACGAAGCTTTGATTACATTATGTATATCCATGTTCCTAGGAGATTGAATCAAATCATAGATACTCTAGCTAATCATGTATTAGATTGGCATATTGCACACATGTAAGAAAACACACACACACACACATGTAAATACATTTGTAAATAAATGTAATCCATAAGACATAAAAATATGTAAATACGCATATAGATATCGAAAGTATCAGAGTACATAGGTGGGTGCAAGTGCCTCAAAAAATATATTTCCAGTAAGAGTCATGGGGCTTATGCCCTAAAAAATATACAAAAGGTGCCCTCGGCACATAAGTAGTTCAGCCTAGCTAAGGGCAGGGCCTGTTGACCCTGTCGTAGTGAACAATGACATTTTCCAAATGCCGAAAGAGTTGGACCCAGGTCCATGGTACCCCAACTACGTGAGGTTGCATCAATAGTGGGAGATCCTCGATCTCTGCCATAGGGATTGTACGAGTGAGCGCGGTGAGGTTCCACTCCACCCGTCTCAATACTCTCTCAGCCTCTTCGGCTGGAGCTCCCCCTATTGCTATTGTTGGTCCGGCGGCTGTGGCTGGTCCTTCCCTTAGTCGAGGACTCCACCCGGTCCTCAAGAAGTCTGTTGGATGCACTGGTCCCACATATGTATAGAACAAATACATATTTTTCAGATACTCTGGTACACATAAAAAAAAATGATATATATAAAAAGAAATAAAAATTAAATAACAATTAAAAAAAAAAAGAATACCTATCTCTCCTCGATCACCTCCAAGAGGTACGAGCATGTCCAGATCCCTGGAAAAGTTGATCCCGTCATAGGGGTATTCCTCCATTGTCGGAGTCTGCCATGCCCACCAGTCAAAAAAATTGTCATCAAAGGCCTCTATGGTCCTTCCACCCCCCTTTCCTGGTAGCAATGTCGCCCATCTACATAATGTTGGGAGGGAGGCCTCATGCCCTTGCACTGTCTCTCGTGGACTAATACTAGGTACCCTCTCGAAGAAGAAAGAGAACAGAATGGTCCTGAACCTGAAGTTTTTGTTTTCTCTCCCGCGACACTTGGTGAGTTGTCTCTTCATGCAGTCTAGCATGGTTGTACTTACTTGGTTTGAACAGAAGTTTGTTTCGTCCTCTGAAGCTCCCGGAATCAACTCTTTTAGAAAAGGGGTGTTTTTGACTTTTTGGTCAATTCTCAATTTACAATGGTGATAATGAGCTGCCAACTTCTATTTATAGATGTTTTGGCCCCTTTTTGTCATTTTTTGGACCCCTTTGTTGTTTTTTCTAGCTCGAAAATCGTTTAGCATTGTTCTTAAGCTTCTTTCGGGATGTTATGATACACTTCACTTTTGGTCTTGGGAAACTTTTTGAGAGTTGGGTCATTTTTAAAGGTCCTTTGGTAAAAGGTCATTTTTCCAACGTTTTGCATCTAAGTTAGGATTCCACCTCCACTTTCTGAATCTCGTTGTATTTTTCACTTTTCCATAGGATTGACCCCACCAAGTTGCGACATGGAACCATCTTTCCTACTTTTGACATGTCGTAATTTAGTGGTAGATCCTGGGTTTACATGGATTCCCTAGTTAGATCCTCATTTCTTTTGGCGTCCATGTCATCGTTAATGACTATAGGCTCGGGAGTCCTTATTAGTTTTTCCTGATTACGAGTTTGAGCCTCATTTGCATGATTCATTATCACTCTTGACCTCACCCTCAAGACT
The DNA here is from genome assembly GCA_010110895.2 of Picea sitchensis. Taxonomy (NCBI): domain Eukaryota; kingdom Viridiplantae; phylum Streptophyta; class Pinopsida; order Pinales; family Pinaceae; genus Picea; species Picea sitchensis. Next base: position 13,653 of record SNQJ01S0165086.1, on the reverse strand, counting down.
CCCAAACAAAAACAGGTCTTCTTTTAAGACCTTTTAAGACCCTTTAAACATGAAAAAATTGTTGAGCGATCTTGTTTCCCTTCATGCTCGCCAAACTAAAATTTGAAGGCATGTCTGTCTGGTGGTAGTTTACCCCCTTTTCAGTTTGGATGGTCAATTGTACAAACAAAGGTATACTCTAGGAACTTCAGTTCGCTAGAAGAGTATTCTCAGGTATAATTTTATCCCTTTTTTGGGCCTAAGGGACTAAATTTATGAAAAAAGAACCCCCCACGAAGTCCATAGCTAAGCTCTTTTTAAAGTCCCTAAAAGTGAAAAGATCACCGAGTGAGCTTGTTTATTCATACTCGTTAAACTAGTCCAGAAGAACATCCCTTACGGAGTCCATAGTTAATCTCTTTTCAAACTCCTTAAATATGAAAAGATTGTCGAGTGATATTGTCTTTGTCACACTCGTTAAAATGGTTTTGAATAGACGTCTTTTCGGTGCTAGTTTACCCCTTTTCTGAATTGACTAAATTACCTTCGAAAAAGGTACCCTCGTGGAGTCTCCTTTTACTCTTTTTCAGACTCTCTGAAAATGAAAAACGTTGAGCTTACCTTCTCTGGGCTCCTTAAAATTACATTGAAGGATGTTATCATTGTGTCTTATTAGTCGCACTTGCATTCCTGCGTCTTTGGTCTATTTCCGACTCCATGTTGCTCTCAACTGAACCATCTGAAGCATGCCTTATACACAAGCCTTTTAGCACTTTGCCTCTACGTCTTGACACCTTGACCCATGGAGGATTTTTCCCTAGTGTCCCTTTCCTGCATGTGTCTCCTTGCTCTGAGCATTAGTGTGTTCCTTGCGCTTGGAACTAGTATGTCTGCGATACTCTTTCCTCCTTTGTAATGTAGCACTCTTTTATTCTTTTTCAAGATTTCCAAAATTATTGAAAAAGACAAAAAAAAAATCAAATGTACCCCAAAAAGAGGAAGGGAAATGTATTTTCTTTTTGTTGGCAGCACAATGAGTCACCCTTGGATAAATCACATCCTTCCATTTGTTCGTCAATATCTAGGATTTAATACAACCTTAGGAAGATGTTCTCTCTACATAGAGTTGTGTCCTCCTCCGTTTGGTTATCCTTCCAAACATATGGAGAGTTCGTGTTGCCTCCTGCATCTTGAACTTATTTTAATACAATGCTGCCTGAGTCTCTTCATTTGTCGTGCTTTTGTCCAAGGGAAGTTTTACTAAACTTGAGTCGGCCCTTCTGTAGTTTGTCTCTTGTCCTCATGCCCGACCACCCCGAAATACCAATCAACTCCTTGTTCAAAATCAATGAAGTTCTTTGCCTGATCACCGAGATCCTCTTACTTGTTCCCCATGAGCCATCGAAGACCTCTGGGTAGTGAAGTTGTACACTAATATTACACTCCTACTCGAGTTTTGAATATCTTGAAGTTGTTGCTCGAGCTCTAAAGGCCTCATCTCCAGCCATCGAGCGTCATTAGCTTCTTAAAGATAGATACTATACATGTATATCTTTTGATTTTGAGATGTAGATCCGTTGTGTATTTCTCGTGGCTACACTTTATATAGTTATATGACATGGATCTGCAGTGTATTTGATTGGCAGCCATGATTTTATTTCATCTCGGGCATGGGTATGCCCGCCTCAGTGAGACAAATTATTATTTTGCAGATGGCACCTCGTGAACTCTGGTCTCTATGATCACTCGCTTCGTACGTTGGTGAATATTTGAAATGTATTTCGGCCATCATATGCTCTTCTGACCTCACACATTAGGGGGCATCTGTTAACCCTAAATTTCACCAGACATGCATACCTGGCATCAGGCCATCTTACTTGCTATTTTTTCCAAGCCATCATTGAACAACTCTTCTAAAAAAACATTTTTTTGAAGATCTACATGCCCTATTCCACTATTTCCCACGTACACATGCTTGTTGCACCATTACAGCCCACATATACTCACAAAAAGCGTGAAAAATAAAAATTGCAAAGGGATACGGATTTTTGGGTAGTTATCTAACCATTTGACCGCCCATAGTCAGTCACCCAATTGAATACCTATCTTTTTTGGGCTATAAAATAAGGTGTTGGGGTCCCTTTCTAGAAGAAGCACGAGAGCAAAGAAACTTTGACCATTTCAGTATTCCCCCTTTGCTCCAATATTTTGCAACCACATTGTGAGTTTGAGCCATAATTCCTTTTTCCTCCATTGCAAACCCTTGCCATTTCTCTAGAGAGAACTGAAGAGGAGAAGAATACATGGAAGTAGTTGGTGCACGTTGAAGAGGAGCCTAGGGCTGAGTTCGAGGAGCAGTTGTCGGTATCATATTGTAAGCAACTTTGTGAGATTAATATAAAGAAATAATTTTTCCGTCCCGCCAAATGATGTCTTCAATATTCATGATTTATTTGTGTTTTTGTTATGATATGTAACCCACTAATCTATATATAGAATGCATGCATGTGGTTTATTTTTTGTCTTTTGGTGAATACAGGTTGGCCTTGGGAGGAGATTTGCAGTCGAGAAACAACTGAGTGCAAAGGGATTGACACTGGTCGCAGAGTTTAAGGTAAGCCTATTGGATCCCTATACTTTGTTTTTATGTATGATTGTGGGGTAATGTCGAGATAGTTGTTAAAAGTAGGATAATTTAGATGGTTAGCTTTGACTACACTTTAGAACCCTGGTGTATTCCGTAGGGGGTTTTCTCACTATAGCATGGATAATGGTATGAGTTTTGATATATTTGCAGGTAAGACTATTCTATATGGATAGTACATGTTATGACATTTCCGACGGTATGTGGAATATCACATAACTCCTTACGGTTAGAGCGTTATGGCCATGTGAAGTTGGAGAACCTGCATGAGTTATCTAAAAGCCCCAAAAGGTCAAAGTAGTCAAAGTGTTTGCAAAATAAATTATTTAAATAATAAAGTTAATGAAGAACTCCCTAAAATAAGGAAAATGGGATGCTACATGAAAGTATAAATAAGAGGCAAGGATCTCTCATTTAATCACACTTGAACCTAT
>SNQJ01S0165086.1:0-10586 GCA_010110895.2 Picea sitchensis | reverse complement strand
GGTTATATTGGTGTATGTCTTTGGTATATGGTTGAGGTACATGTTGGGTACATGTTTGAGACAAGTAGTTGATGAGTTGGCACATACATGAGGTGTATAGTCTATGAGTTGGCACATACATGAGGTGCATAGTTGATAATGTTGGTACATCTTGATGAGTGAAGGTTGATGCATGGTACATGTTGGTTCAGGTTATTGGTACATGTTGTTTGGTGCAGGTTGATTGGTACATGTTGTTACAGGTTATTGGTATAGGTTGATAGTGACAAGTTGATAGTGACAAGTTGATAGTTGCAGTGGTTTATTGAGTGATAGTGACATGTTTCTACATTTGGCATTTATATTTCAAGGCGGTTGGATGGGGAAAGGATAGGTGGTTGTATCCGGATAACTTATGGGGTTGTAGCCAGAGAATTGGGGAGTTGGAGCTTCCCTCAGGTTATAGCCTGAGAAACTAGGGGGTTGGAGCCTCCTTCTAGTTGAAACTGGAAAAAAAAGGAAGTTGGTGCTTCCAATGAATGTAATTCTTCAAGACATATAAGAAAAATCATTATGTGGTTTTCTCCTGCTTTGGGTTTCCACGTAAAAACACTGGTGTACTGTGTATGTGTATGATTTCTCATTTGTTCATTGTTTATTTACTCTGTAATTATTGGATGATAATGCTACACTGATATAACACTTGCATTATATGGTTAAAAAATATTAAATTTCTCTATTACTGATTCACCCCCCCTCTCAGTAATCCAACAATTATTAGGCCCAATAAAAATAAAATGTGAGGCCCAATAACAATAAAAGGTTAAAAAGTTATTGGAAGAGCCCAATAACAATAAAAGGTTAATAAGTTATTAGAAGATAAAGAGAGCATTGCATATTTTTAACCAAAAACTTATAAGAGAACGCTAATAAATAGATTGAATTGCGTGTTAAAAATAAAAAGTTTTTGTTAATCGATTCATAAAGGCATGGTATTATAAAGAGTACTTAAAAAAGTGACTCTTAATATAGTTTTATTATAACAAAGTCCTCCAAGAAATTTGCTAATGTGAACCCTCTGCATTCTACTAATGAGTATTTATTGAAGCAAAGATACAAGTACCAACTCTAGCGTGGTTGAAGTGCATGGCATATATAAAGTGAAAGGTATGACAGTGAAGTAAGGAAAATTTTAGGGGTTAATTTTCCATGTCTTTTCCAAAAAACGTTTCGTCAAATATTTTTTCTAAAAGTGATCCACCCAAATTCTATAGAATAAAATTATTTTACCTTGAAAATAACCCAAATTTTATAGAAACTATATAAAATCCTTAGAAATTTGAATATTTTTACAAAAATATTGCCAAACGTTTTATAGCTTTCATATTAAGAACTAGTAAGATTTGCCAAGGTTTCTACATTTTGAGATAAATTTTCATTTTTAAAATTATCCCTACAGTGAAGTTGAAGATAACTAAAGAAAAATTATGATTATTTTTTGGGTCATGCTTTGTTAGGAAATATATTGATCTAAGACATTCTAAGCATATGCAAGTGATTGAGTCCACATGTCACTATATTAAAAATGAGTTATAAAAAAATGTTCTTGTAAAGGATGCAAATTATATTACAAGTACAAATTAAAGAGTCTTTCTCAACATTATTGATTTTTTCCAAGTCAAAAGTATTGTTATTGAGGTTATTGAGAGCCACAGTTACATTGTAATTGGCAAGACATGAAATGAATTTATAGAGTTACTTCTTCAAGAATAGATTTCTAAAGACTTAATGGATGTTCTTTCAATGAAGAGTATACAACTTCCTACTCTTCAATATAATATTTGAAATAGGAGATCGGCTTAAGTTTGAGAAGAGTGTAAAGGTCCCAAAAGTATGGATGGTAAGGTGCAAAGCACATAAGCATAGGGTTTGTTCAGAATGTACCTGATAAGGAGCACCTAATTGTGTCGTTTTGTTCTAGAGAAGCTAGTGTATTAGCAAATGAAGTTAACAAGGTCATTCCACTTAATAGAGTACCACACATGCATTCAAAATCAAATATTAAGGAATCAAGGTTTGGATGGTGTGGAAAATATCGTGAAAATGTTGGGATAGTTCTTTGTGTTGATGATGATGAGAAGAGTAGTAAGCACAACCACCTATGTGAGAAGGGAAATAAGGTGTTCCCTTTCCTACTATTCCTACTAGAGAATATAAGGTTTTGCTGCAAAGAAGAGAGGCAAGAGGCAACCACAGATGCTTGAAGGATGCATCAAAGATGAGGCACGACATTTGAAGGTAATATGTTCATATGATAAATGGTTTTTTAAGTGGTTTCATGTCAAAGAACAACAATGGAAAATTATTTGGAAAAAGATGTTGGTATAATATTCGTATTGCAAGAAACGAATGAGTTTATGATTTGGATTACCCAACACATTAAATTTAATTTCATCATCGAGTTCAAGTTTGAGTGAAACCCAAGTGGAAACTAGAGTTAAAATCAAAGAGTTATTTTTTTTATGTAAGGAATTAAAGTCCATGTCATTAAGTCTGGTAGAATTAATTCAAAGTCTTGGTTCAGATTTTAAAGTTACATTAAGTCATGTTCCATTTTGGAGAAAAGTTTAAGTCAGATGAGAGTCTATTGATGTAATTATGGATCTGATTTTTAAAAGGACAACTTAAAGTTATGATTTAGTAAACCAAATTAAAGTTGAAGGCTTAATCTAAATTGATTGTATCTTATTAAAAACAAGATAAAGATGAGGTCCATGTTTGGTGTTACCTGACACCTCAATTATTGAAAATAGAGAGTATGTAATTGTAAGTCTGGGTGGAAGAAAATTTAGGTTTCTATTGTAGTGAAATTTAATATGGTCAATTATTGTCACAAGTTTGTGTCTGTGTTGTAACTAACCATTCCAACAGTAGACAAGTTTTATTTGCAGGAATCATTAAGTACCAAACATTATGAATACAAAAAACATGATGAAGTGCAACAAGAAAGCAAAGAACATGATGCAAGTAGAATACAAAGATGAATGGTGAAGGATAAAGAATACTCCCAATGAAGAGGTTATACATAAGGTATGCATGGTGATGAGATGTAAATGAGTTTATATTTAGGGCATATGTACAATGGGATTGTAATTTGTTGGGCATTTAGTAAAGCATTTGGAATGCTTGTTGTACCTAAGTTGAAATGATGTAATGATGAATATGTGTTGTAGGGGATGCATGATCGGTTGTAACTAACACCCCAGGGTTTTTGGTCCAAGTTGTGCAAGTTTATCCATAGGGAAGTTGATTTCCCATGTGTTTTGTAAGCCATGTTGAGTCAGGCCTACATTGATCTAGATTTTATGAGTAGAACAAAATGAATACAGATTATTAAAAGATGATTAACATAGAATAACATAGATACAGTAAAACTGGTTTTCTATTCAATAAGGAAATAAGATGAAACTGTAAAAAGTAGCAGAAAACAAGCTTGCTGGAATGGTAGCGGCTTATCTCTAAGAAGAGATGTGACGGTTGTGCTAATTCGCCAGAAGATTATTAAAATGAGGCTCTAAAGGCCTTTTTACAATAAACATGAATGCAAAAAACCCTAGACATCCAAAAACCTAACCCTAGGAGATGAAGTGCCAAAATTCATCTGGGTCATGTTTGGGTAAGTTAGTACATCAACTTCCCGGGGTCGTAACTTTTGCATTCGATCTTTGTTTGAGGCACACAATATCCTGTTGGAAAGGTATAGCTGAGGAGATTCATTTTTGGGGATCAATCAAATCCTTTGGCTATGATTGAGAAGCTCTATCCCAAAAAACCTTCATTTAGGCCCTCAAAATGGCCCTAAAAGTTAAAACTGCTAAAAATAGTAAATTGCCAAAATTGCCAGAAAATTGTTTTGAGAAAGTTGGAAAAGGTGGGTGGCCAATGATATCCACCTAGGTAAATCCTCCATCCTTAGGAAGTAATGGTCTCAATTTCATTGATTTCCCCCATAAGATGAGGAAATTTCTGCTGAATTTGGCCTCGGGTGAGCCACTTACCTTGGTGCAGGCATTGCCCTGCTTTGACAACTTGATAAATATGGATCATTTGATGTTGAGTGCCCTTGATATGTGTGTCCACAATATGATCAATGGATGCATGTTTCATTAAGTCATGGTTGAGCTCTGTTGGTGTCAACTACTCTGCTATATCTAAGGTGTCAAATAATGGTGGGAAATATGGCCGAAGGAGAGCCATGTTGAAGACTGGGTGCAGGCCAAGGAAAGGGGGAATGCTGAGATAAAAATAATTGTTACCCATAGCCTTGGTGATGGTTTACAACCCATAACAGAGTGGGATAATCTTCTGATGGGGCCCTGTAAGGTGTTCTTTCTGCAAGTGCAACCAAACTTTGTCTCCCACCTGAAACTTATGTGGCACCCAATGTTGATCATGGCGCTTCTTGTACTTGGAATTATAATTCTATAGAATATCCTAAACCTATTGATGGGTGTTCTAGATCCACTCAATGAACCAGGTGGCTTCGTCAGATTCTGGTGGAGTAGGGGACAAATCGGTCGAGGTGGTCACCAGGGGTAGTGAAACATCCATGGGGCCCAATGGTTGGAATCCAAACCCCACCTGAAAGGGGATGTGGCTAGTTGAGCTATGCAGGGATTAGTTGTAGCTATGCTAGACATAGGGAAGATTCTCATCCCATGTGTGGGGGTGTTTTTAATTGTACATGCGTAGGGGTGGAAGGTAGTGGATTTGGTGAGATTGGTATCCAATAGTGACCAGAGGCTTGACCAAAATGTGTTGACGAACCGACTGTCACAGTATGAGATAATGGTTTGTGGGATCCAAAAATGTACCCATACTCGTTCAAAGAAGATCTTGGCAGTGGCTTCTGTTGTGATGTTCTTCTTCCAGGAAGCTAGAATCGCCATCTTGGAAAAGTGATCAACAACCACAAAATCACAGTCATTTCCCCTCTTGGTGGATGAGAGGCCTGACATGTAGTCCATTGATATGGATTCCAATGGCCTGTCAGGAGTAGCGCAGGCGGTGTAGGACTTGATATACTTTTCGACATCTTGTTGAAGTTTCGTCCAGTAGAAATGTTTCTGCAACAATGCCATTGTCTTTTCGATGCCAAAGTATCCTGCCACCCGACTATAGTGATCTTCCAAAATCAGCTTCACGTGCTCGCTTGATGGAACACAAATATGGCCCATACATCACAAAAACCCATATTGAAGATGGAAATTAGCAACCACTGAGTTGGCGCCCAACATTTGGTAGGTGGTGGAGAAGTCAGGATCTGTCTCATAGAGGTGGGGCCATGTGGAGGTCTCGTGGCCGCAAGAGTCTAGCACCGTGGTGAGTGTCGCGACTGGAGGTCGGCTACAAAAATCAAAAAATCGATTGGTACTTCCTGTTTTATACTTGATGTTGAGGTAGAATTACTGTAAGTGTGTGGGCCACTTCTGATGGTGGTCATTCTGCAATGTTTCTTGGGTATGCATGAACTGTAGTGGCTTGTGATCATTGTGGATGAATGTATCCTTCCCAAGAATGTAATTTATCCATTGGAAATAAGCTTTCACAATGGAGTACATTTATTTGTCATAAGTAGGGTACTTACAGACAACATCTGATAGTGTCTCACTATGATATGCCACAGGGTGGCCATGTTGAGTGAGAACGATGCCCACAACATAGTCTGAAGGATCTGTCTCGATCTCAAAGGGATGTTGCAGGTCCGGTAATGAAAGTACTGGGGATGAGAAAAAACACTTCTTCAAGTCATCGAAGGCTTGTTGTTGGGATAGGCTCCACAAAATTTTTTCCTTACCTCCACCCCTGGTTACTTGACTGAGGGCCCATGCGATATGAGAGAATCCCAACATGAACTTGCGATAGAAATTGGCGAGGCCCAAGAATCTTTGAAGTTCAGTGAGTGTGGTTGGGGCTAGCGAGTCACGGATGACCTAGATATTGGTTGGATCCACACGCACACCATGCCGATCAACGATGTAGCCTAAGTAATGGACCCTTTCCGTGCCGAAGGAGAATTTTTCCAAGTTTCCATATAGTTTGTGTTGTTGCAGAGTGTGTAGACCCTGTTGAATATGTTGCAAGTGTTCCGCCCAAGTCTTGCAATAGATGAGGATGTCATCTAGCTACACCACTACAAAATTATTGGTGAAAGGTCGTAGGATATCGTCCATCATCCTCATAAACGTTGCTGGAGCATTTGTCAAACCAAAGGGCATGACCAACCATTCAAAAATACCTTCTTTTGACTTGAAGGCAGTCTTCCATACATCCGTCTATTCTATTGGGACCTGGTGGTAGCCAGACTTCAGATAAATCTTACTGAAGTATTTTTCCCCCATGAGTTGATCAAGGAGGTCGTCGATTCAGGGAATCGGGTATCGATTTCAAACTGTGATTTTATTCAGGGCTCGTTAATTAATGCAGAGTCACCAAGTCTCATCTTTCTTCTGCACTAGCACGATTGGTCTCCCACAAGGCGATGATCTGGGACATATGTACCCCTTGTGGAGAAGTTATTGGATCCGCCTCTATATATCCTTGTTTTCTAACAGAGAGTGGTAGTAGATTGGACCATTGGGTAGCGGTGGGCCTGGGGTTAGATTGATGGGATGCTTGACCTAGCAGTTCAGAGGTACCCCGATAGAAGAGGAGAAGATATCTGAGTATTCTTCCACGACCTTATCCACTTGCTTCTGTTGTGTGGAGAGATCGGTCATGGAGCCCCTAGATGTGGCTGCGATATTTCGCTCACTCTAAGAGAGAATCACGAAGGAAAAAAAATTCCCAGTCTGAGAGATGACCTTCCTGCATTTCTTGACAGAGATCAAGGAAATAACACTAGGAGGGACTACCTCAGGCATCTTGTAAAATTTCTTGTTCAAAGTAATAAAAACACTACGAGGCCTACACTCATATACAACATGACATTTCCATAAATAAGGTTGGCCCAAAAGAACATTACAAACTTTGAGAAGAGAAACATCACACAATACCTTGTCTTTGAAGGGCTTGATGTCGTATGATAGTCAAAATTGTTGGCTGACACGGAGATCACTTCCTTGGTGGAGCCATCCAATGGTGTAGGGTTGTGGGTGAAGTATTGTCAGCAGGGCCAGCGTCTTAACAACCTCTCCTGAGATGAGGCTCTTCTAGCTATCGCTATCAACGATGAAGTACAGTGGGGTACCTTTTACCCACATCTATGAATGGAAGAGGTGCTCACCTTCTTCTGGCTCATCTGGTTCACTAGGATAGAGCTTGGTGGTAGCTTAGTGGTAGCAATGATCCATCTTCCCCTTTTTGGTTCTGACTTAGAGTCATAACTCGCATCTAATTTAGAGGCTTTCACTTTGGTCACCAACGACTGCTTTGAGCGACAGTCAACAGTGTTATGTCAAGGGCTCTTATGGAATTCACACCACTTCCCGGTATCTTTCTTTGTCTTTCTTATGTCCTTATTTTCTTGCAACTTGGACTGGTTGTCCTGATATTTTCCATCTTTTCTCTGTACTTTGTTTTGTGAGTTGGGGCCGCCCCTTCCTGGATTTTGCTGTGAGGGGTTCCTAGGCCCAAATTGTTGTGTCTTTTATTTTAGCGTCTGCTCAATTTTGATGACATATCGGTAGGCCACGCCCAAGGATGAGATGTCCAAAAATTCAATTTCTGTCTGGATGTATTTATGCATAGCATCGCGATACTTGAGCACCAGATGTCGCTCCAAATATTTGTTACCCAACTTGGCGCACAAGGTATGGAATATATTTGTGAACTTTGGCACCGCTTGGTTTCTTTCTTGCTACAGTGTGGTCCATTTGGTACACAAGTCATCATAACTTCTGACAGGGTAGTATTGTTCCTTAATAGCATACCTTAAGGATTCCCAAGTGGTCACGACTGTAAATAATGAGGGTTCCTCTATTTCCTTTTGCTCACAGAAATTTTCCCACCAATATTTGACATGGGGAATGACTTTGAGGAGTGAAAAAGTAATCTTTTCTCTATTCGAAAAGTTATGGACAGAAAAATGCCCTTCTAGTAGATTCAACCAATTATCTACAACATCTACATCTATATAACCTTCAAAAATAGGAATATTGAAGTTGATTTGTACTTGGATGGGGGCGGCACCTCTGCTCGAGGAAGATGCATCGCCTGTTAGGAGAAACTAAAGGATTTGCATGAAACTATCCATCACCTCATTCCTTTGTTGCGTGAGGGCTTCCTCAAGAAACATTTTGAAAGGATCTCATGTCCCGTCATCTTTCTTTTCTCCTACCATGAGAGGTCACTTGGGCGTGTGAGATATTTTTTCCTCAAGAGAAACAAGCTTGAGACCCAATTCTTTGCACCCTGACCTCGTTGGGGACATGCATTAAGATGACAAGGAGTAGATCGCTCTGATACCAGTGATCCAAATTTTATGAGCAGAAAAAAATGAATACAGATTATTAAAATATGATTAACACAGAATAACAGAGATACAATGAAACTGGTTTTCTATTCAATAAGAAAATAAGTTGAAACTGTAAAATGCAGTAGAAAACAAGCTTGATGGAATGGTAGCGGCTTATCTCTGAGAAGAGATGTGATGGCTGCGCTCATTCGAAAGAAGATGATTACAATGAGGCTCTGAAGGCCTTTTTACATTAAACAGGAATTTCAAAAACTCTAGACATCCAAAAACCTAACCCTAGGAGTTGAAGCACCAAAAGTCATGTGGGCCCCGTTTGGGTAAGTTAGTACATCAACTTCCCGGGGTCGTAACTTTTGCATATGATATCTTTTTTAGGTGCACAATAGCTTGTTTGAAAGGTATCATCGAGGAGATTCATTTTGGGGGCTCAATTAGATCCTTTGTGTGTCATTGAGAATCTCGATCCCGAAAAACCTTCATTTAGGCCCTCAAAATGGCCCTGGAAGTTAAAACTGCTAAAAATAGTAAATTGCCAAAATTGTCAGAAAATTGTTTTGAGCGAGTTGAAAAAGGTGGGTGGCCACCAATATCCACTTGGGTCATACATGGATTAGTGTGGTAGCACATGTAATCATGTAGAGTTGTTGTATGTATGTGCTGACCTGGGTTCTACCTTAGTTCTCCAATAAAACCCTTTTCACCATCGGCCCTTCTGGTAAACTAGAAGGCTACACCTCGCAAAGAGTGTACAACGCAGTCTAACTCAAGATGGATTATGGGTAACTACAGGACACAGATGTCTGCAATCATGGAAGGGGTTGGGGATGTTCTTCTTACTTCTATTTCTACTTAAACACAAATTCTACTACAATATTCATCAGATCCATTAATTCAATAATTCATAACATTCATTATGCATACATATTCTAGTGCACACTGTAATTAAAATCATTCATTCATATAACCATTCAACCATAATTGAAAAAATACTAAAAACATTCAGACACATTCCAGCATAGGGTTTTACCGTGCTTCACCCCCCCTGGGGCTACATCCTATAATAGTAGAGAGTAGTGAGGAAGACCAGTGTCGCACCAATCTCCACAGCTTGAAACATGACCCTTATCTATATCTCCATACTGACGCCATCTAATCTCCACATCCCTCAACAAATATTCAGACTAAAAAAAGACTCCAAAATAGGTTCTTTGCACCAAAAAGGGACTAAGATCATAGGCTCAAATGAAGATTATGATGCCTCAACCTAATTCATACATTTTCTATTTATACTACAAAAATGGGTTAAAACCCTTACATTACATTCCAAAACCCTAACCCTAACATGGTTGGGTTTGTACACATATGCGCCAGATTTTTGCATATCCTCAAAATATGGTGCGCTCTCCTCTTTGGTACAGTTTGCCTCATTTCTTGTGTTGATCTCGATCTTAGCTCCAAAATTGACTTTTCTCCCAACATAGGCCTACACCAACAGGTCCCCAAAACTAACATGTGGCTCATCCCGAGCCACTTAGACTTAGTTCACCTGCTGCAGTGCTACTGATCCGGATTATTTTCGGCACGAAATGAGATCGGAGATATAATAAAGAAATTCATAGAGATATCACAGATATTTGATAATATAACAAAAATGTATCAGAGATGAAACCCTAAACACAGATATACATTAATACACGATTTCTATTAATGAAAGAAATGTACAAAGATTGTAAAAATACAGAGTGAAAGACTCGCTAGAATGGTGGCAACTTATCTTTGAGAAGAGATGTGATGGATACTCGCATTCGCAAGAAGACGATTACAATGAGGCTCTGAAGGCCTTTTTTTACAATAAGAGGGAATGCCAAAAACCCTAGACATCCAAAAAACTAACCCTAGGAGATGAAGCACCAAAAGTCATGTGGGCCCCGTTTGGGTAAGTTACTACATCAAATTCTCGGGGTTGTAACTTTTGCATACGATCTCTATTTTAGGTGTATGATAGCTCGTTGGAAAGGTATCATCGAGGAGATTAATTTTGGGGGCTCAATCATGCTTTAAACTATCATTGAGAATTTCGATCTCGAAAAACCTTCATTTAGGCCCTCAAAATGGCCCCAAAAGTTAAAAC
>SNQJ01S0165084.1:7050-37228 GCA_010110895.2 Picea sitchensis | reverse complement strand
AAAACTAGTCTAAACTAACTAATCTAACTAAAATAAATAAAACAAACTAAAACTAAATAAAACTAATAAAACAAACTAACTAAAAATAAAAGAAACTAACACACTAATCTAATTAAAACAAACTACTAAATTAAACTAAAACTTAATATAACTAATCTAACTATTATATACAATCTACTAATTACTATTATAATAACTCAAATCAACTATCTAATTACCGTCTGCAATATTACTTATTCACAAATGTACACTATAAACAACCTACAGATTTAATTAAAACCTTCAAAACTCATGTGTTTTCTGCCCTAAGACAACCAATAATCTCTTTTTGATTTTCTATATTATATGAATAAGAAGTAAAACTACTGAAATTAAACAATCTAATATATTTACTGAAATTAAACAATCTAATATAAATCTAATTAAGCGTATATCTGAATTAAACTACTTAATTAAAATAGTAAAGAAAAGATTAACTGACCTGGAAATTCTCCAAGTCTGCCCTGTGTGTGATGACTTATAAGCTGGTCGGAGGAGGGAAACTCGCACCGATTATTCCGTAAGATTTTCGTAAATGATTGGCTGTGTTGCTCCTTGAAGTGTTTACAGGACAAACAAGACATAAAAAATCATAACAATCTTATGATTATAAATCTCTGCAATAAGGGAAACATGTTATGCAAAAACTTATATTAAATAATTCAATTGATGAAGAAGATAAACCTGTCATTCACAAACTGAATTGGACAATTATTATGTCTCTTATACACTTGGAAGAAAACAGATATGAATTACAGTGATTAAAATTATATCATTTGCACTTGATTTAGATAGCAAAAGTAGTCATAAATCATATACAAATTGATATACACAACAAGAAACAAAATGTTGATATAATGAGAAGCTAAAACTGTGACAAAACACCAAATTCTGCTTCAGTTTGTATTAGAACTCCATATCCTTGTTCTCACATGAATGAGGATGATGATTATTACAAAAATCATAAGTATATATAGGTATCTTCACAAGGTAAAACTTCCTTGTGGATAATATCAAATTGTTTTACATAATCTCGGAGATATCCCAAAATCACCTAAACTAAGAAAATGAAATGCAAGTGAAATATTTGAAACATCCCCTAACTGCTCATCAACTCAATTGCAATTTCAAATTTACCTGCAATAGAACACAAGTATAAAATTAGAAATATATTTCAGTAACAAAACACTAAAAAATTGATCCTACAGACTTAGCTACAGAATCATCTAATTCTGTAGCTAGTCTAAAATAGCATATAGGATCAAATAGAAATCAAACCAAATCTTTTCAAAAGAAACAAATCCAATTTAATTTTCTTTTAATAAATATCCAAAACGAATCACTATGATTCAAATGAGTTTATCATTCAAATTAACAAAATCGAAAAGGATGCAATCGGGGGTAAGAATGCTCTGTTTTTTCAGTTGCCATAAAATCAGGTCAAATAGTAATCGAACTGTTTCATATCGAATTAAATCAATGGTGAATCATATCGTATAAGATACGATTTAATTCAACACAATCATAATCGATACAATCATAATTGAACATAATCAAAATTGATTTGTTACGGCTGTAACAATGTGCATACGATTCATGTTGTTTCAATCAAATACCAATATGGAAAAACTGTTACGATTATTGCCAAATAAGAATTCATCAAACTTCGTTGTAGATCTGAATCGTTGAGTGTTTACACAGTCAAAAAACAGGATCACGTAATGATCCTAACCATCAACAGCGATCATAACCATAAACTGGGCAACAATCAAATCAAATTTTGATTGAGTCAAATATAGAAACAAATCGCAATGTTGGGCATAATCACTTTCGTTCCCAAATCAAATTTAACAATATATTTGTTGCAATATGAATCGAGCTGATAACACGGTCGAACAATGCGAATCGATTAGTTGGGTATAACATTTATGACTCATATCTATTCACAATTTGGTTATGCCTTAACAGAATGGTATTCGAATTGGTCAAAAGACATGGAATATAAAATCTTAACAGCTAACCATTATTGCCAACCACATCATATAGACTATAACCAATTTCGAATAAAAACATTGACTGTGTTTGAAATTGAAATACCAGAAACAACCTGTGTTTAGAAAAATATTAACAACTTCAATAATCGACAGAGTATTCAATTGAAGCTAACTTAAAACAATCAAATCTATCCCACGATCAATCGAATCAAAGCCAAATCCAATCAAAACTTAAAACAATAACAAAATATGATTTATCAAAACAAAATTATATACAATAATGCATGCTTATGTGACAAAACAAATCCACGCTGTAAACAAAGCTTATGTGTTTATCATATAAACAGGTGATAATCATACCAGTGAGGTTGTTCGAGCTATGCCAATTTTGAATTGACGACCGCTGTAGCCGACTCCATGTTCTTAAACAAAATCGAACCTGTTGTTCATTGTTTCTTATCAGTGGACGACATCTTTGCCTTTTGACAAGTGAGCTTTGCAACTTGATCCTCCAGAGCATGAATTCTGGATTGTAGCATTGACAAATCAAGGTAATACCTTTCTAAACATGAGCCACACTGATCACATGGTGGAGCAGCTAGTTCGGATAGAACAGGAGGGGGTTTTGAAGAGTCACTGGGGTTTTCACAAGGCATTTTGATGCCTGGATAATTAGGATCATTTTGCAATCAAGGTGGTAGGTTTTTGACAAAATCATATGAGGGTTTGTCACACAGACCTTCAGAATAGAGGTACTCACTTGCCAGGGAACGTTCAACCTCTGAGTCAGAATCTTCACTCACCATGATAGGGTTAGGGTTGACAGTGTTGGATCATGTTTTTATTGATGCCAATGGTTTGATTGATTGATGTCATTTATTGATTTCAAGTGATTTATTGATGTCAAAGGATTGATTGATTGATGATTGATGTAATATAATATGTATTTCCCTTGATGAGAATGCATAGATGAAGATGGATCAATGAGTTGTCATTGATACATGATGAAGATGGATCGATGTGGTTCCATTGGTATATGGATGAAGATGATCATGTGGTTCCATTGGTATAGCGATGAATTGTTGGAAAAAATGTATAGATGACTCATTATTGTTTTTCATGGTTGATAAGAAGTAAATATGGATGAACTCCAAAAGTGGTCCCTTTATGGTGAAGTTCTCTACCGGGAAGATGCTTTGTGGAGTAAGAGAACCCATGCTTAATTATGGAATAATGAGATGAAGGAAAGTGAATTTGTTAGAAAAAAAATATCCTAGATGGATAGTCTCTTTCATGTCATTCGGCGGTATGTGGAACGTCATACACCCTCTTTCACCGTTAGAGAAAGTTATGGCTGAGAAGTTGGAGACCCTGGTGTTTGGGTAATGGACCCAAGTTTGCTTGATGGATAACGGCATGAGTTATCATATATTTTCATATAATACCATTCTATATGGATATACATTTCATGCCATTTCTGGTATAGAACGTCACATTAACTCCCTTTCACGGGTTTGAGAGTTATGGCTCACGGGTTGAGGACCCTATATGTCATCTAGGAAGTCTCCAAAAGGTCAAAGTAATCAAAGTGGTTTAAGAGATTTTAAAAGGTAAATAATAAAATGAAGCGGATGGAGTGTATTATAATTCAAAGTGAATACAAATAAATGATTTCAATAATAATTTTAATGGAGAAATTAGAAGTGGACCCAACCCTAAAATAAGGAAAGTGGGGCCAAGTGGACCTAGAATATGTTTCTTTTAGGGAAGCTACTTGAGAGTATAAATAAGAGGCAAGGCTCTCTCTATTTAAAACAATACACTTGATAATATTGAATATCTATATGTGTCCGAGGTTTACTCAATGATATCTTAGCCTAAATTTGAGGAAAGTGAAGAAAGAAGGCCAAAATGCAAGGGAAGGATAAATTATTCTGAAGGTGCTTTCTATGGTATGTTATTTTCAGGTCATCCTAAATTCCATTTCGCCATAACTTCTTTTTTCTATAATTGATCCAGATCCTGAAATTTCTATGAAAGTGAGACAACACATCCAAGCATTTCTCCTATTCAAAAAATTCAGCTTGTGGTCGTTGTACTTTTGGAGTTATCAGGAAAATAGGGTTTCAGGCCAGTCCCGAAACTAGTCAAAATCGTAAGCTCATAAAAACGTCATAACTTCATAACAGATCCAAATTAAACAGACCAAATGAGTCAGTTAGGGTAAGGGATTCTAGTATTCTTGTAACAGTTTCAGATCATTCTATCAAACATTTTGTGCGTAAGACTCTTGCCATGACGCCTCTAGAATAATAAAGAATTCGTAGTATGTTAGTTTTCCCATAACCTCTTTTCCTCGAGAGGTTTCAGAAGTTCCAATTTGAGGACTTCATGTCACAATCAAGAACATTGTATCAGCTCTGAGATCTTATACATTTATAGGAACTAAAGCTATGATTACTTCAAGTTAGGGTTGTTGACTAACTCCAAAACCAGGTAATGTGGGAGACTAAAGAAAAGTTTGATGAAAAATGCTAGTTTCTTGTCAAGCAACTTAATGAAGGTTTGAAGAAATGCGATCAGAAACACCGTGTCCATTACAGAGCCACAAATCATATTTTGATGATGAAATTGATGAGGGATTCGGTTGAGGTACATGTTGAGTACATGGTTGAGACAAGTAGTTGATGAGTTGGCACATACATGAGGTGTATAGTTGATGATGTTGGTACATATTGATGAGTCATTGTTGATGAGTGGTTGACACATGATTTATTACATGCCTGGTACATGGTTGGATGCACTTGCTTCTGGTACACGTTGATTACAAGTTGTTTGGCAATGTGCTGGTGCATGGTTGATGCACTTGTTTATGGTACGTGTTGATTTACAAAATTGGTGCATGGTTGATGCACTTGTTTATGGTATAGGTCATTACAAAAGTTAGTATGGCTGATTCACTTGTTTATGGTACGTGCTGATGCATGTATTGATGCATGGTCTAGATTTTATTGGTACAGTTTACATATATCTCTACAAGGATAGTGTGGTCTATCATTCTACTTCTACTTAAGTGTGGCAGGACAAGGCAAGGACAAGTGTTTGTAGACACCTTCCCGGCTGTACGGAGAACATTGGGGTTGTGTTTCTCCTCCTTCGGGTTGTAGCCACAGAATTGGGAGTTGGAGCTTCCTCGTGCTTGGTAGCCTCGAGAAATCCAGGGGTTGTAGCCTCCTTCCCGTTGTAGCCAGAATTTGGGATTGAGCTCTCTCGTAGTTGTGAAACAGAAACTAGGGGTTGGAGCCTCCTTCCAGTTGCACCGGAAACAAAGGAAGTTGGTGCTCCAATGAATGTAATTTTCAAGACATATAAGAAAAGAATTCATGGTTTTCTCCTCGACGGTTTCCATGTAAAACACTGTTGTACTGCGTATGTATGATTGTTCATTTGTTCATTGTTTATTTACTCAGCTTATTGGATAATAATGCTTCATTGATATAGCACTTGGATTATATGGTTAAAAGGGATTAAATTTTTTTATTACTGATTCACCCCACTTCTCATTAATCCAACAATTGGTATCGAGCGTGTCTTCAGAAACATTTTAACCAATCGAAGGAGATCATGGATTATTCTCGGTGAATGGAGTACCAATGTTAATGGTCAAAATGGTTTTTTAAGTGCATGAGATTTGGGAGTGCATGACGGAAGTATTTTTACAGAACATGGACATTGTGATTACACGCTTGTTAAAAGATATGATAGTTCAAAAGGGAAAAGACTCAAACCAAGAAGGAATTGAAGAAGAATAACAAAATAACAATGGATTTCATCTTAGAAGGATTACTTAAACCTGTAAGAGAAAAGGCTGGTAAATGTTCATCAGCCAAAAGAACTTTGGGATAAGTTACATGAAATATATTCTTCACCCATCGCAGCATTCAGAATGCCAAAGAAGTATGCATATTGCAATTGAAGAAAGATGCTCACTGCTACCTATTGTATCTTAAGAGAAGAGTAAGGATGAAGCGTAGTTGATTACATAAAGAAAATTGATCGCAATTAAATATCTAAGGAAAGAAAGAGAAGAACAAGTCATCCAAGAAAGAATCATGAAGCAAAAGCAAGTGTTCAAGGTTCTAAAAGGATCAACAGGCTACCAATAATTTAAGAGCTTAACTAGAAGAGGCCAAAAGAATTTAAGAAAACTCTAGAATATCAAAAGAAATGTTTAGAAGCCAACATAGAAGCACAAAAGGAAGATGCAAAAGAGAGAAAACATATTGATGGACTAATCTCAAGGAAAGAACCAATGATTTTAAACCAACTGGAGGAAGAGTTTGGTCAAGAAGAGAGGAAGAATGGAAGAAGAAATAATGCTGAAAATCCAACTTGAAGAAGCAAAATAGAAATGTAGAAGAAGTCATGAAGTCTCGATAATGAAGAAAGAAGAAGAGGTTGATAACCTTGAATAAGAAGCGTCATTAATTAAGAGTCAAAATCGCATAGCTCAACAAGAAAGCTAGCATACGTAAAATACACATCATTTGTAGAGAATTAAGAGAAGCACCTACATTGCTAGAAAAGAAGAATGAAGAGAATAGAAAGAAGCCATGCGTATACCTTTGGGAAAGGAAGGAATCATGGTCAACCGTAATCTAGGGAAAACTATTGAAGATACATCTTCAAGAATACCATCCATGTTCAAGCCACAAAAAGCTCAATCATGATCAAGGATCACCAAAAGAAAATATTCAAGGACTACTTACAAAGAAGACTACCCTGCATGAAAATTTTTTTATGGCCATTGTTTCTATTGTACTAACTTTAGACATAAGGTTGCGCATTGCAGGGATTATAAAAGAAAATGTTCAAGCACTGCGTGCTTATGTGGTCACACATAACATTGAGTGTTATAAATATCATAACTATGGACAATACAGACAAGTGATTGTATAATAATGATCGACACTTCCATGAAAGCACAATACTAATATCAGATATAAGAAAGTATGGATAAAGAAACATGAAGAACAGGTGAACAAAGAACAAAATTTGAGGATCGCAAGATTGACAATAAACGAGATGTGAAGAAAAATTCTACAGAAAAGGAAAGACAAGCTAGGATACATAAAGGTTTGGAAAATAACCGAAAGAAAGGAAGAACAGGTAAAAAAGGAACAAGTTCAAGAAATTGTAATTTCAGGAATATATTGACTTTGATAATTTAAAAAAAAAAAAAAAAAAAAAAAAAAAAAAAAAAAAAAAAAAAAAAAAAAACAAATGAAAAAATGATGATGAATTCACTAATAAAGATGATGATGAATACACATCGAAAGCAGGATCTGTTCCGAAGACCGGGTTTAGAGACTTTATAATATGAATATTAGCGGGGAGTCTATGCTATAGTTGTGATGCATCAAGGAACCATCCTTCGAAAGCAGGCCTTGCAGAGTTTGAGAAGACATATTCAGAGCAACTAGTTAGCATGTTAATAGTTTGATAGCATAATGATAAATGGGTTTTCAAGAATAAATTAAATGAAGATGGACAAAGCTACATGAACAAAGCTAGATTGGTATGTAAAGGATAAGTATCTACAACAAAAGTGTGGTTCAAAGGAAGTGCAAGATAGCAACCTCTACATCAAGGTAAGTCAAGGTAATATTTTATTAATTGAAGTTTATGTTGATGATATTATTTTTGGTAGTGATGATGACAAGTTAAGGTTTTCGTGAATTTTGCATAAGAAATGCAAGAGGAATTTGAAATGTCATTACTTGGAGAACTATCCTTCTTTATGGGACTTCAGACACGGCCAGCAACCAAGGAATTTTTATTTCAAACCAAGTATATCGTGAGAAATGCTAAAGAGGTCTGAATGGAAGATTGTAAACTAGTTAACACTCCCATGCAAACAAATTGTAAGTTGAGAAAAGATGATGATTCAAAGTCTATAGATGAGAGGCGTACCACTATATGTGACAACATCCGTAATTCGCATGTACGTACTGGATAGGTGGCACTACTTCAGCAACAACTTTAAAGAACTGCTGTATTAGCAGTGAAGAGGTTTTTTCAGATATCTCAAAGAAACGTAAGAGTTTGGATTATGGTATCCAAAAGGAAAAGATCTATCACTTGTGGCCTACACGGATGCAGCATTGGGTAGGTTGTATCGATGACCAACGAAGCACCAAGTGGAGCATCATTCTACTTAGGTGAGTGTTTGGTATCATGTCTAAGCAAGAAACAATCATAGATATCTCTATCTATAGATGAGGAAAAGTATATTGCAAAGAACAACATGTTGTACATGTGTTCTTTGGATGAAACAAACTTTGACAGATATACGTGCTGAGTATGATGAGCCCATTCTAATATACTGTGATAAAATACAAGTGCCATCAAGATCTCAAAAAACTGATGCACTCCAAGACTAAGCATAACTTCCAACCAAGCATCATCACTTTCTACTGTGAAACACGCTAAAAAGAACATCTAAGCTGAGTATGTGGGCACAAAAGAACAAGTGGCGTACATCTTACAAAACCACTTCCATGGAAGCCTTTGAATATCTTCTTCACCAAAGACTTGAGTTATTTCTACTCCAAAATTAATGCCTTTTGAATTATTATCTTACATGTCTTAGACGTACACGTAGGAAGAAGAACCATAAGAGGACAATTCAGTCAGGGGGGGGGCAACCCCATATGGAAAGATACCTTGCCATTGATGACAAGGGGAGAAATTTATCAGATGCAGAGGATAGAGGCATGGTTTTAGGGGAGAATGACTGATATGATTTCAATGTTACATCAGAGTGATATCCCTTGTCTCGGGAGAGATTATTCAGAGGAAGATCAAAGGAATTTCAATAGGGAGCGTTCTAAGGAGAGTTCAAGCAAGGGGAGAAGCCCCAAGAGGAGAATGGGTCCCTTCCATTGATGACAAGTTGGGGAGAGATAACTGCTACTGATGTGATTGATGTCTATTGATGGGAGATTGATGTGGAGAGATAATAACATTGACTATTGAGAGGTGGCAGAACATGTCAGATTCACATGCGTTGACATCAATAATTGGTAATTGGTGCTGACATCAATGCTGGTATTTCCACAATGCTGGGGCAAGGGGAGATTGTTGGTTCATTTTGTCATTGATGCCAATGTATTTGATTGATTGATGTCATTTATTGATTTCAAGTGATTGATTGATGTCAAAGTAGATTGACGATTGATGATCGATGTAACATTATAATATGTATTGTCCTTTGATGAATGTATTAGATGAAGATGGATCAATGAGTTGTCATTGATACATGATGAAGATGGATCGATGTGGTTCCATTGGTATATGATTTAATTATTGGAAAAATGTATAGATGACTCCATTTTTGTCTTTACGCTGGTTGATAAGAATTAAATATGGATGAACTCCAAAGTGGGTCCCCTTATGGCGGTGGCACCAACGGGAAGATGTTTTGGTGGAGTAAGAAACCCATGATTAATTGTGGAATACCGAGATGAAGGAAAGTGAATTTGTTTAGGAAAAATATCCTAGGTGGATAGTTCTTGTCATGTCATTTTCTATGGTATGTGGAACGTCACATAATTCTCACAGTTAGAGAGTTATGGCCAGAGAAGTTGGAGAACTCGTGTTTGGGTAATGGACCCAAGTTTGCCTTTGATGGATAACAGTATGAGTTATGTAGACATTTTCAGGATAATACTATTCTATATGGATATTAAGTGTCATACCATTTCCGTTGGTGGCTGTAGAATGTCACACACCTCACTATTGAGAGTTATGGCTCACGGGTTGGAGGACCCTCATGTCACCTTAGAAGCCCCAAAAGGTCAAAGTAATCAAAGTGGTTTAAGATTTTAAAAGATAAATAATGCGAAGTGATGAGTGTATTATATTCAAAGTGAATACAAAATAAATTATTTCAATAATAATTTTAATGGAGAGATTAGAAGGGGACCCAACCCTAAAAAAAAGAAAGTGGGGCCAAGTGACTCCAGGAATATGCTCTTTATGTATTACTTGGAGAGTATAAATAAGAGGCAAGGCTCTCTCATTTAAAAACAAACTTGAGAATATTGAATATCTATACGTCTGAGGTTTACCAATGATATCTTGAAATGAAATTCTGAGAAAGTGAAGAAAAGAAGCAAATAGAAATGCAAGGAAGGATAAATTCTTTGAAGGCGTTTTCTATGGTATATTATTTTCAGCCATCTCCCCATTTTCTATCACTTTTTTCATAATGATTCAGATCCTGAAATTGATATGAAAGGAGACACTATATCCAAGCATCTTTGGTTCAAAATTCAACTTGTGGGTCGTTGTATTTTGGAGATACACTGCGGGAAGATAGGGTTTGTGGCCAGTCCTAAACTAGTCAAAATCGTGTGTTTCGGGTAAAAAACGTTATAACGTCTCTTCTCATAATAGATCCAAATTCAGTGGAGACCAAATGTGTCGGTTAGGGTAAAAGTTTTAGTACTTTTAACAGTTTCAGATCATTTCATCAAATATTTTGAAAGGGCACTCTACAAGGACGCTCTCAGAATAATCCAATTCAGAAGGTATGCCATTTTGCTATAACCTTTTGAGAGGTTTAAAGTAGTTCCACTTAGAGGAATTGCATAAAACACAATTGAAGAACACATTGTGTATCAGTTTCTATATTTATTCATTACAGTTCAAATTCTATAGAAGAATAATCCAAACCAGGCATGTGAGACTAAAGAAGTTTGATGAAAATGCTAGTTTCTTGTCAAGCAGTTAATGAAGGTTTGAAGAAATGTGATCACAAACACTAGGTCTATTACAGAGCTACAAATCATATTTTGATGATGAAATTGATGAGGGTTTCTATTGAGGTACATGTTGAGTACATGGTTGAGACAAGAAGTTGATGAGTTGGCACATACACGAGGTGTATACTGATGATGTTGGTACATATTGATGGTCATTGTTGATGAGTAATGACACATTGATTTATTACAGCCTGGCAAGGTTGGGTTGATGCACTTGTTTTGGCGGTACACGCTGGATTGGCGTGCTTGAGCCTGGCACAGTTGGTGCATGGTTGATGCACTTGTTTGGCGGTACAAGTTGATTACGTCTTATGCATGGTTGATGCACTTGTCATGGTATAGGCTGATTACAAAGTTGCGGAATGGTTGATGCACTTTGTTTATGGTACGTTGGACGGCTGATGCATGGTTCAGATTTATTGGTACTGCTATAAACCTATATATCTCACTGACAGTGTGATGTGCTGGTTCCATTATTCTAATTTTACTTCATGGTGGCAGGACGGGCAAGGACAAAGGGTTGTAGCCACCTTCCGCCAGCCTAGAGAACATTGGGGGTTGTAGCCTTCTGTTGTAGCCATATAATTGGGGGAGTTGGAGCTTCCTCAGATTGTAGCCTCCTTCCGGTTGCAGCCAGAGAATTGGGGAGTTGGGAGCCTCTGTGTTGTAGCCCCAGAAACTAGGGGGTTGGAGCTCTTCCAGCCTGCAGCCTGAAAAAAAAGGAAGTTGGTGTTCCAATGAATGTACCTTCAAGACATATAAGAAAGCATCTGTGGTTTTTCCTCGATTTGGGTTTCCACATAAACACTAGTGCATCGTGGTATGTGTATGATTGTTCATTTGTTCATTGCTTATTTACTCAGCTATTGGATAATAATGTCATTGATATAGCACTTGGATTATATGGTTAAAAGGATTAAATTGTTCTATTATTGATTCACCCCCTCTCTAATCCAACAGATGAGGTCTCGATTTGTTTCTTGTCATGCAAGAGATTAACCAGGTGTTCTTTTTTCCTTTAGAATTCACATTAGGGTTTGGATTTTAGGCCTTTTAGCCACTAAGCCACATTTTCCACATCATTGGTGATTGCACTAGTAGGTCAATAGGTGAGTCATAGGGTTTAGGCAATGAGCATTGTATACTGTGGGGTGGAATGATTGCCACCATAGGTTTGTCAACCTGTTGTGGGATTGAGTCCTCGAAATTATTTTGAATAAGAAAATCATTCCAACAGCCACGGTGTAACCCCAAATGACAAACCACAAGCATTTTAATTAACCCAAATGAAATAGGTCATATCTACCGGGTTCCATTTGTATCTTTTAGACATTTTAAATGTAATTCTACAAGTAGTAAGGCATATAAGCTCATAGCCCATGAAAGAATAAGTATCCAAAGGTGGTACAAGAAAACGAAACTATACCTCACAGTGATAAATTGTTTAGTTATCATCAGCTAGTCATGCCATCATTGCTTTAGCATATTCGAGGTTAAAACTTTGTCACAGAGCTCACTCTCTAGACTCAGAGCAATGTCCATGACATCTTCCACTTTGGTACTTTTTACTATCTCTCATCAAGTAGGCGCATCGTAGCTAAACTGAAATTTCTCATCAATTTCCACTTGCACATCCCCAACCTTAGCTCGACAACCATCAAAGGTTAATTCAAATTGCCAGCCATGCTAGGGTTATAGCCATCAAACTTCTGTATGAACGGAATCCATCCAAATTCTCACACTGTAGCACTGGCCAACATCAATGCCTCGCTACTATTAGTTCACTCTATGACCGAGCCATGGTGCCATGCATGGTGGGTCTCGATTAAACACACAGAGCAAAATCATTTTCGCTAATACCAGAATCCATGAAAGGGATAAATCAATGCACGATGAGGGTGGTGGTATTATCACCACCATGTAGCATAGTAATGGCAAAGTACAACACTGTTCAATCAATCATAACCAAAATATTTGGCCAACCTAAGGATTAAACGGTGGATAGTTATATCAATGTGCCAATGTATAGCTTGAAACCATAATCGTTCAATATAGAATCAAACCCATAGTTGATACATGCCAAGTAATAATTCAAACCAAAACCCAAATGTTTAACTAACGTACACAGTAATAACTTCAACTAATCGCCATTCAATACCTAAATCGACTCATATGTTACCCATACTTTGTTGCATAATGTGTAATCAAAGTTATAAACACAGGATAAGAGATTTCATAAAATCGATAAGCCAAGAGCTATACGTAAGGATCACATCATATAAACCAAAATCAATCCATGACCCTATATAATCAAGTATAATTCATAAATTTACATGCTAAATACCTTATCAATCAAATAAAAGTCAAGCTATTAACCAAAGCAAGAACGCCATAGTTTGAAAAATTTAGCCAATGAATAATAAACCTAAGATATTTCGTATCATCAATGAGAAGCTCATGATAGCTCAATAACGATAGAGGAGTTTTCATAATCATTTCATTCTTGAAAATAACCTAATGCAAGTGTCGTAGATGAAATGAAAAATATCACCATTTGCAAATGAGATGAAAATTCCAGTTCGTGAGACATAGGTGTAGGCACTTTAAGGCAATGGAAAAATTGAATCACACATCAAGGTTTCAACCTTGTAGGGTTGAGGTGTTTTAGAAGAAGGAGCATTTATTCTATAGATGTTATAGGATTGGTCCTTCTAGTAGCCATATCCATATTTCTTTATCATTTTCAACATTCTTTGCCACCTTAAATGCATTCTCCAATGATTTGGTTCCCAAAGGAGAACCCTCTCATGTTGAATGTTATCCTTTAAAGTTCCTATGAATACATCAATCAAGTGCTCATCTGGAATATCTGTTACCTTTATATTCAATCTTTGGAAGTTCTCAATGTGCTCAGTAACTGAACCCTTTTTCTTGAGATTTATCAATTAGCTAAAGAAGGTATTGATCATTGTATCCTCATAGTGTGCTATCATTTCTTCCATGAAAATTGTCCAAGTGATACGTGATTTGCGAGAACAAAGCCATCGATAGCATACAAATTGATTGGGTTCTAAATATAAATAAGAAATTTGTACCTTTTGTGTATGTGGCACATTATGTATATCAAAGAATTGTTCCATCTGAAGTATCCATGTGATTGGGTCCTTTCCATCAAACTTCCTCATATCGATCTTAGGAATGTGGTTGGTATTCAACCCAAAGTTGAAGTTTCTCCATTCTTGATTCACCTTTCTTGTGTCCTCATCATGAATTTCATGGGATACATTTTCACTTTCAGTTGTCCTCTCTATTAGGAAATTTTTCGATCCTTCCATGATCTCCCCTTTTAAACCATCCATCTTAGTATCCAACGTACCTTCCATTGAATCCATCATCTCTTGTAGTTCATATTTGGTTATTGTCTTCTTTTGTAAATGATTTATGTCCCTACGCATTTCTTCACCTTCATCAATAGTCCAAGTAGGATTGTCTGGAGGCTTATTTGGTGTAGAAGTTCTGTTTTTTGGTGGCATGTTGGCCAAGTATCACTTTAAACCTTGATTTTGAGGTGGTTCTGCTAGACAATATTCCTTTTATTGTATCTCCAAAATTTCATCCCTTCTGAGTATGAAATTTTATTTTTTATTTGTCTCTGATATTTCTTCTCTTCAATGACATATGTTTGATAAAAACTAGATGTGCCAAGTGGAATTTACTTTAACTTCCCCACAACTTGCGGATTTTTGGCCTTTCCAGGATATCTCACTTGTATAGCGTGCCCCACACAAAATAGTTGATATAAAATTATGAAAATTGTACCAGAACTACTATAGGCTTTCCACTATCCAATGCAACTGGTCTCATGCAAGTTGGATACTCTAGGAAGAATTTATGGTTTTTTTACCAAGAACACCTGCTTAAGACTAGTCAATAGGACTAGTCTGATACCCTATCTTCCATAGGGTGTATCTACAAATTTATGATGACCCAGAAGATGCAATGACTACCCCAGATACCTTATAAATTTATTATAATATCCTCTGGAGTTTAGGGTCTAAAACATTACAGAAAATATTTTATATCGAAAATTATGTAATGTCTCAATTCAGGAAGATTCCAGAACCCTATCTTATAAAGGTTGTATCTTCTAAAGTATAAGGCCTCAGGAGCTGATTTTTTAACCCAATGTACCCTAATCTGTCTAATAAATATCCTCCATGTCGTTCCTTCTGAATCATTGTAGAAAACAATTTATATCTAAAATACCATGGTGTCTCAGATGTAGCAGTGAAACCCCAAGACCTTGAGCTCTGATACCATATGTTAAGAACCAAATATCAATATAGCATAGAAAAACCTCCGAATAATTACTCAACGCCTTGAAAAAGAGAGAATTTCAGATAATAATCCTCTTTGAGGGGGAAACCTCCTTTTACCCCACATAAATTTTCAAGTACATGATGACTTCAATTGAAAATGTCTCCTTGGTATATATAGGAGACTAGGAGGTATAATTACAAGTAATGGAATAAAGATGACATAAATAAAATAACATTACTAATGTAATATGCCCCAATTAAGGGGTAATGAGCCAATATTAAGCCTTAACAATCGCTTGAACATGGATGGTCTTCTTGAAGATGTATCTTTAATAGTTTTTTTAGATTCTGGTTGACCATGATTCCTTCCTTTGAGTACTTCTGCATAACTCTTTCTATTTTCTTCATTCTTCTTTCTAGCAACCTAGAGTGCTTCTCTTTATTCTCTATAACTGATGTGGATGTTTCTATATCTTCAATGTTCTTGTTGAGATTTATGATTTTACTTATGAATGTGACAACTTCTTCTTCAAGCTTCTAAACCTCTTCTTCTTTCTTCATTATCTAAGACTTAATGACTTATGTTCTTTTCTCTTCTTCAAGATGGATTTTTTATGTGATTATTTCTTCTTCAAGTCCTTTCTCTTCTTGAGCAAACTCTGCCTCAAGATAGTTTATATCGTTAGTTCTTTCCTTAAGATGATATGTCAATATATTTTCTCTCATTTCTTCTTCATCCTTCTGTGCTGTTATGTTGGCTTCCAAATAATGTTTTTGATCTTTAAGATTTTCTTTGATATTTCTGGCTTCTTCTAAACAAGTTCTTAAGTTCTTTATGACATGTTGGGATTCTTCAAAAATGTGAGCACTTTCCTTTTGTTTCATCAATTCTTTCTTGAGTGACTTGTTTTATTCTCTTTCTTTTCTTAGTTCATCTAAAGCACTGATCAATTATTCTTCATAATTGTCTTCTTTTTCAATTAGATTTTTTTGTCTCATTTCCTTCATGGAATTCTATTTCAATATGTTTTTGTTTTTCACAATTAAAGAAAAAGAACATACCTTTGTTTATTATGTACTCTTCATATTTTGAATCTGTTTGACATGGTGAACATATTTCGTATTGATATGTACCTGCATCTTCTTTGGAATTTTCTGAATTTACGATGGGTGAAGAATATATATCACGTAACGTATCCCAAATTTATTTGGATAATGAACATTTACCAACCTTTTCTCTTACCAGATTAGTTAGTCCTTCCGAGATGAAATCCATTTCTATTTTTTTATTCTTCTTCAATTCCTTCTTTGATCTAGATTTTATGAGGAGAAAGAAATGAATACAGATTATTAACAGGTGCTTAAGACAAAATAACAGAGATACAGTAAAATTGGTTTTCTATTCAATAAGGAAATAAGCTGAAACTGTAAAATGCAGTGGAAACAAGCTTGTTGGAATGGTGGTGGCTTATCTCTGAGAAGAGATGTGATGAATGCACCCATTTGCAAGAAGATGTTTACAATGAGGATCTGACGGCCTTCTTACAACAAACAAGAATTCCAAAAACCATAGAAATCCAAAAACCTAACCCTAGGAGATGAAGTACCAAAAGTCATGTGGGCCCCGTCTGGGTAAGTTAGTACATCAACTTCCCAGGGTCGTAACTTTTTCACCTGATCTCATTTTTAGGCGTATGATAACCCGTTGGAAAGGTATCCTCGAGGAGATTCATTTTGGGGGATTAATCAAGCCTTAGGATATCATTGAGAATATATATCCCTAAAAACCTTCATTTAGGCCCTCAAAATGGCCCTGGAAGTTAAAACTGCTAAAAATAGTAAATTGACAAAATTGCCAGAAAACGTTTTTGAGCTAGTTGGAAAAGGTGGGTGGACACTGATATCTACCTATATCAATCCTCCCTCCTTAGAAATCAATGGTATCCATTGCATTGATCTTCCCCATCAGATGAGGAAATTTCTATTGAATTTGGCCCCGGGTGAGCCACTTGCCTTAGTGGAGGAGCTGCCCTACTTTGACGACTCAATAAAGATGGATCCTTTGTTGTCAAGTGACCTTGATCTGTGTGTCCACAATATGATCATTGGATGCCTATTATATGCATTCGAAGTTGATCTCTGTTGGTGTCAATTGTTCTGCTGCATCTGAGGTGTCCAATAATGGTGGGAAATAAGGGTGAAGGAGATCTACGTTGAACATTGGGTGCATGTAAAAGAAAGGAGGAATGTTGAGCTCAAAATCATTATCACCCATATCCTTGGTGATTTTGTACAACCCATAACGGAGTGGGAGAATATTTCGATGGTTTCCTTTAAGGCGTTCTTTCTGCAAGTGAAACCAAACTTTGTTGTCCACCTGAAACTTATGTGGCACCCGATGTTGATCATGGCACTTCTTCTACTTGTCATTACACTTCTATAGGATATCCTAAACCTATTGGTAGATATGGTGGATATGCTCAATGAAATGGGTGGCTTTTTCAGCTTGAGTTGGAGCAGGAGATGAGTCGGTCGAGGTGACCACAAGGGGAAGTGCAACATCTAGGGGAACCAATGGTTGGAATCCAAACCCCACCTGAAAGGGGTTATGGCCAGTTGAGCTATGAATGGATTGGTTGTAGCTATGTTGGACATAGAGAAGGCTCTCATACCATGTGCGAGGGTGATTTTAATTATACATGTGAAGGATATGCAGAATCATTCGATTTACGACCTCAGTTTGACCATCTTTCTGGTGGTGGAAGGTCATGGATTTGGTGAGCTTGGTGTCTAGCAGTGACCAGAGGCTCAACTAGAATGTGTTGAGAAATCGACTATCCCAATCTGAGAAAATGGTTTGTGGGATTCCAAAATGTACCCAGACTCGTTCAAAGAAGAGATTGACAATGGCCTTTGCTATGATGTTCTTCTTGCAGGCAACCAAAATCGCCATCTTAGAAAAGTGATCAACAACCACAAAAACAAAGTCATTTCTCTTCTTGGTGGATGAGAGGCCCGACATGTAGTCCATTGAGATTGATTCCCATGTCTTGTCAGGAATAGGAAGAGGGGTGTACAAGCCCTGTTTCTTAGTGGTCGGTTTGGCAATAGCATATGTAGTGCAGGATCTGATATACTTGTTGACCTCCTGTCAAAGTTTTGGCTATTATAAATGTTTTTGTAGCATCCCCACTGTCTTTTTGATGCCAAAGTGTCCTGCCACCCGACTGTAGTGGGATTCCCAGATCATCTTCTCTCGCTCCCTTGATGGAACACAAATATGACTCAAACGACACAACAACTCATCCTGAAGCAGGAAATTATCGACGACTATGTTTGCACCCAACATTTGGTAGGTGATGGCGATGTATGGATCTATATCATAGAGTTGGGGCCATCCACAGGTCTCATGGTTGAAAGAGTCTAGCATTGTGGTGAGTGTCATGACTTGCGGTCTGCTGAGGCAATCAAAGACGCAACCGATGCTTCCTATTTTATACTTTATGTTGAGGCGGAATAGCTACAAGTATGTGGACCACTTTTGATGGTGATCATTATACAATTTTCCTTGTTTTTGCATAAACTGTAGTGGCTTATGATCAGTGTGGATGACTGTCTCCTTCCCAAGAATGTAATGTGTCCACTGGTGGTAGGCTTGTACAATGGAGTACATTTCTTTGTCATAAGTAGGGTAATTGTAAACAACATCTGATAGTGTCTTACTATAATAGGCCATGGGGTGGTCATGTTGAGTGAGAATGACACCCATCGCATAGTCAGAAGAATCTTTCTCGATCTCAAAGGGATGTTGCAGGTATGGTAATGAAAGTATTGGGGTTGAGCACAAGAGCTGCTTCAAATCATCAAACTCTTGTTAATGGGACCATCCCCAAATGAAAATTTCACCTTACCACCACCCCTGGTTATTTGGCTGAGTGCCCATGCAATATGGGAGAATCCCAACACGAACCTACGGTAGAAATTGGCAAGGCCCAAGAAGCTCTGAAGCTCAGTGAGTGTGGTTGGGGATGGCTAGTCATGGATGACTTGTATCTTGGATGGATCCACATGTATGCCATGATGATCAACGATGTAGCCCAGGTAATGGACCCTGTCCATGCCGAAGGGAAATTTTTCCAAGTTGGCATATAGCTGGTGTAGGGTGTACAAAACCTATTGAATATGCTGCAAGTGTTCAACCCAAGTCTTATTGTAGATGAGAATGTCATCTAGATACACCACTACAAAAGTATTAGTGAATGGTCACAGGATATCATCCATCATCCTCATGAAAGTGGTTGGAGCATTTGTGAAACCAAAGGACATGAAAAACCATTCAAAAAGGCCTTCCTTTGACTTGAAGTTAGTTTTCCATACATTTGTTTGTTCTATCAGGACCTAGTGGTAGCCAAACTTTAGATCAATCTTATTGAAGTATTTTTCTCCCATGAGTTGATCAAGGAGGTCATCGATTCTGGGAATCGGGTACCCGTTTCTGACTGTAATTTTATTTAGAGCCCAATAATCAATGCAGAGTCACAAGGTCCCATCTTTCTTCTATACCAACATGATTGGGCTCCCACAAGGTGATGAGATGGGATGGACATACCCCTTGTGGAGTAGTTCTTGGATCTGTCGCTTGATATCCTCATTCTTTAACAGAGAGAAATGATAGATTGTCCCATTGGGAAATGATCTGTTGTGGATCATATCGATGGGGTGCTTAACTTGGCAGTGTAGAGTTACCCCGGTAGGTGAGGAAAATATATCTGAGTATTCTTCCACGACCTTATCTACTTGATTTTTCCGTGTGTAGAGTTCAGTCATATAGACCCTCAATGTGGTTGTGACCTTTCGCTTATTATGAGAGTCAATCACGAAGAAGACAAACTTCCCCGTCTGAGAGATGACCTTCCTGCATTGCTTAGCAGAGATCAAGGAAATAACACTAGGTGGGACTACCTCGGGTATCTTGTACAATTTCTAGTTCAAAGTAATAATAACACTATGAGGCCTAGACTCATATACAACATGACATTTCCATAAATAAGGTTGGCCCAAAATAACATCACAAACTTCGAGAGGAGAAACATCACACAATACCTTGTCTTTGAAGGGCTTGATGTCTTATGATATTCGACACTGTTGGGTGACATGGAGATCACTTCCTTGGAAAATCCATCAAATGGTGTAGAGTTGTGGGTGCAACATTGTTGGTAGGGCTAACCATTTGACGACCTCTGCTGATATGAGGTTCTTTTGGCTACCGCTATCAACGATGAAGTGTAATGGGGTTCCTTTTACCCACATCTGTGAATGGAAGAGGCATTGTCCTTCTTCTTTCTCGTCTAGTTCACCAGGCTGGATCTTGGTGGTAGCAACAGTGGCACTGGATTCCACATCAATGATCTGTCTTCCCCTTTCTGGTTCTAGCTAAGAGTGAGAACCTGCATCTGATTCAGAGGCTTTCACTTCATCCACTAATGACTGCTTTGAGTGGAAGTCAATAGTGTTATGCCAAGGGCTCTTATAGAAGTCACACCACTTCCCGGTATCTTTGTATTTTTAGTGTCCTTCTTTGCTTGCAACTTGGACTGGTTTTCCTGATACTGTCCATATTTACTTTGCCCTTTGTTCTATGGTTTGGGGCTGCCCTTTCCTGGATTTTGTTGTGAGGGTTTCCCAGGCCCAAATTTCTGTGTCTTTTATTTGAGCTTCTGCTCAATTTTGATAGCATATCGGTAGGCCGTGCCCAAGGATGAGATGTCCAAAAATTCCATTTCAGTCTCGATGTATCTATGTGGAGCACCCTGATACTTGAGCACCATATCTTGCTATGAATATTTGATAGCCAACTTGGTGTGCAAGGTGTGGAAGATATTTGTGAAATTTGGCACTGCTTTGTCTCTTTCTTTCCACAATGTGGTCCATTTGGTATACAATTCATCATAATTTATGACAGGGTAGTATTGTTCCTAAATAGCATCCCTACAGAATTCCCAGGTGGCCATGACTGTAAATAATGAGGGTTCCTCTATTTCCTTTTTCTCATAGAAAGTTTCGCACCAATATTTGACATGGGGAATGGATTTTAGGAGCGCAAAAGTAATATTTTCTCTATTCTAAACGTTATGGAAAGAAAAATACACTTCTAGTAGATTCAACCACTTGTCTATAGCATCTACCTCTATATGAACTTCAAATATAGGAATATTGAAGTTTATTTGTACCTTGAATAGGGTGTTGCCTCTGCTCGAAGAAGATGCATCGCCTGTTGGTAGTCGTCGAAGGATTTGCGCGAAACTATCCATTATCTCATTCCTTTGTTGTGTGAAGGCTTCCTTAATAAACAGTTTGAAAGGATATGTTGTCCCGTCATATTTATTTTCTCCTACAATGAGAGGTCTCTTGGGAGTGCAAGAGATTTTTTCCTCATGAGAAACAAGCTCAAGACCCAACTCTTTGTACTTTGACCTCTTTAGGTACATGCATTAAGACGATAAGGATCAGACTACTCTGATACCATTGATCCAGATTTTATGAGCATAATGAAATTAATACAGATTATTAACAATTTATTAACACAAAATAACAGAGATATGGTAAAGTTGGTTTTCTATTCAATAAGTAAATAAGCTGAAACTGTAAAATGCAGTAGAAACAAGCTTGTTGGAATGGTGTTGTCTTATCTCTGAGAAGAGGTGTGACGGTTATGCTCATTCGCAAGAATATGATTAAAATGAGGCTCTGAAGGCCTTTTTACAATAAACAGGAATGCCAAAAAATCTAGACATCCAAAAAACTAACCCTAGGAGATCAAGCACCAAACGTCATGTGGGCCTCATTTGGGTAAGTTAATACATCAACTTCCTAGGGTCGTAACTTTTGGATACAATATCTGTTTTAGGCATATGATATGTCATTGGAAAGGTATTTTCAAGGAGATTCATTTTTGGGGACCAATGATTCCTTTGTTTATCATTGATAATATCGATCTCAAAAAACCTTCATTTAAGCCCTCAAAATGGCCCCAGAAGTTAAAACTGCTAAAAATAGTAAACTGCCAGAAAATTGTTTTGAGCTAGTTGGAAAAGGTGGGTGGCCATGGATATCCACCTGGATCATTCTTGTATCTAGTATTTTCCCTTTTTGAACTATCATATCTTGTAACGACTGATACCCAAATATAATACCCCTGTTCCTGTAAAAATACTCTCGTCCTTCCACTCCATAGCTCATAGTTTAAACCATTCTAACCATTAAACAATGGTACTCCATTGTCAAAATAATCCATGATCTCCTTCCAGTGGTTAAACAATTTCATGCAGGAACCCACTTTGAAACCAATTGTTGGAATACTGAGAGGGGGGTTGAATAAATAATAGAACAATCCAATCCTTTTTAACCATAAAAAGCAAGTGTTATATCAATGTAGAATTATCATCCAATAGTTTCTTAGTAAATAAACAATGAAAAAATGACCAATCATACAAATACACAATACACCGGTGTTTTTACGTGGAAACCCAAAGTTTTTCTTATATGCTTTTAAGAATTACATTCATTGGGAGCACCAAATCCCTTTTTTTTCTAGCTACAACTGAAAGGAGACTCCAACCCCTTAGTTTCTCAGGCTACAACCTGAGAGAAGCTCCAACTCCCAAAATCTCTGGCTACGACCCCCTATGTTCTCCAACTACAACTAGAAGGTGGCTACAAACACCTATCCTTTCCCCATCCAACTACCCTGAAATATATGTAGAATGATGGAACCATTGTCACACTATCCTCGTGAGATATACTATTGTAAACCTGTACCAATCAAGTTGCACCAAACAACCTATAAAAACCTGTACCAATAGCTTGTGACAACATGTACCATACATGAACCTGTACCTCAACCTGTACCATAAACAAATGCATCAACCATGCAACAAACTTGTACAAATAACCTGTCCAAACAACCTATCACAACAATATTATCAACCAAATCAGATCTACTCACCAAGATCAATCACCAAGACAACTCAATCATATGCACAATATCACCAAGATAAGCATTAACCAAGCATAACACAACAACTCATAATCATCACCAAGATCAATATGTGTTTCTAATAATATTCCAAGACAAGTATGTTACATCATCCATAAACCATGTGTCAACAATACTACTAACAAGTGCCCCCAACCATGTACCAAGTATATACCAATCATGCATCGACTAATCATCAACTATGACTCATCAAGATGTACCGACATCATCAACTATACACCTCATGTATGTGCCAACCCATCAACTACTTGTCTCAACCATGTACCGAACATGTACCTCAACCAAAATCCCTCATCAATTTTATCGTTCAAATTTGATTTGTAACTCTATAACAGACCTGGTGTATATGATCACATACCTGCAAACCTTCCTTAACTTTAACAACAAGAGACTAACATTTTCATCAAAATTTACTTTAGTCTCATATGACTAGTTTTGTATTAGTCAACTACCCTAAATTGAAACAATCCTAGCTATGTACCTGTAATGAATACACATCTAAAAATAGTACACAATTTTCTTTAGACTCTTTATGCAATTCCTCCAAGTTTCATTGCTTGGAACCTCTCAGAAAATAAGTTATAGAAAAAATGGCATACCTTGTTGAATTCTGAATTATTCTAGGGAGAAAACTTGTAGAGCGTTTCACAGACATAATACTTGTTATATGGATTTGAAAATGGTACACAAAATACTAAAGACTGTACTCTAACCAATACATTTGGTCTTACTGAATTTGGACCTATTATGAAGACATTATGACATTTTTACCTGAAACACCTATTTTAGACTAGTTTTAGGACTAGCCACAAACCCTATTTTCCACGGAGTGTAACTCCAAAAATAAAATGACCCACAAGATGAATTGTTTATCACATCTACTTGGATATGTTTCCTCAACATCCTCGATATTTAACGGTCTGAATCATTCTAGAAAAAATGTTATTGTGAAAATGGTGAGATGACCTATAAATAAGATACCTTAGAAAACATCATCAAGAGCATTTATCCTCCCTTGAGTTTCGGCCTTCTTTACTTCACCTTCCCTCTGAAATTTTCCTTAGATATCCTTCGGTTACCTTAGTCACTTGTAGATATTAAATATGCTCAAATGTAATTAAAATGAAATACCTTTTCCTCTTATTTATACTTTAATGTAGCTTCCTCAAGGGGTTACCTTCTAACCATCTTAAACCACTTTCCTTATTTTAGGGTTAACCCACTTCTAACCACTTGTCCACTTAGAATTTCTCCATTAAATTTATTATTTAAATAATTTCTTTTGTATCCTTTTTGAATTATAGTAAAATCATCACTTCACTTTATTATTTAAATAATTTCTTCTTTGTAACCACTTTGACTACTTTGACCTTTTGGGGATTCTAGATGACTCATGAGTGTTTTCCAACTTCACATGGCCATAACTATCTAGTCGTGAGGTGATATGTGATGTTCCACATACCACTAGAAATGGGATGACATGTATTATCCATATAGAAAAGTCTTAGCTTCAAATATATTAAAACTCATACCATTATACATCAAACAAACTTGGGTCCATTACCCAAACCTTTGTGCTACCAAAATTCACTATCGTACTTTGTTCAAGGGTTCATATCAATGAAAACCAACCCAAATAATCAACACTTTCTCCACCTAGATCACATTGCAATCAATTATGTGGTTACGGTAAGGAACACATTTCTTTAACAATGACAGATGAAATACATTATGAACTCTTATGGGTGCAGGAAATGCTATCATGTATGCAACTCACCCTATATTTTCTAATATTTCAAAAGGCCCATAATATATTACTCCCAAGTTTGTAAAATTCCTAATCTTAGCAAACTTTTATTTTCCTTCACTTTTAAAAGCACATGTTCGCCCAATGTAAAATCTCTAAACACTTCTTTTTTGCATATATTTTTTTCCTATTTAAACACCACAAAATCTTCGTCTAGATTTGAAATATTCAATATTGTAGCACTTGTCAAAATTTCCTTCAATTGCTGAAACCTCTCTTTACACTTGGAAGCATATTGAAATTTCACTCCCTTTTTTTAAAAAGAAGTGATTGGAATTGCAATCTTTGAGAATACTTTTATGAATAATTGGTAATAACTGGAAAGACCCATCAATGATCCGACCTTTGTCACATTCTTTGACACTAACCATCCTCTAATGGCCTCTATATTTTCAGGATCCGCTACTATCCCTTTTTCTGAAATTATATGCCCCAAGTAGTCAATTTTCTTTTGTTAAAAGATGCACTTACTTATCTTAGCATACAATTCATGTTATCTTAAAAATTGCAACAACATTCTCAAATGTTACTCATGTTCCTCTTTTGAATTCGATTACATGAGTATATCATCTAGGAAAAAAATCACAAACTTTTCCAGGTATTCCATAAACA
The DNA here is from genome assembly GCA_010110895.2 of Picea sitchensis. Taxonomy (NCBI): domain Eukaryota; kingdom Viridiplantae; phylum Streptophyta; class Pinopsida; order Pinales; family Pinaceae; genus Picea; species Picea sitchensis. The sequence goes on along the minus strand of SNQJ01S0165084.1, from coordinate 11,573 downwards.
CTCCATTCATGAGGAACATAAAAACAACTAAGGCATTTGATAGTCGAAATGATACTATCATGAATTCATAATTTCCATATCTTCTCCTAAATGTCATCATGTTGATTTATTCTTATTTTATCCTTACTTTATGAGAACCTAATATCAAGCCATACTTTGAAAAGATTATTTCACCTTTATGTTCATCAAATAAGTCATCAATCCTTGGCAAATGATATTTTCTCTTTATGGTGACATTATTTATCTATCTAAAATCAATACACAACCTTAAGGTTCCATATTTCTTCTTCAAAAAAGGAACTGAGGCTCCCCAATGTGACACATTTGGGCATATATACCCCTTCTTTAACAATTCTTCAAGTTATATCTACAACTCCTTCAGCTACGGTGTGCCCATTCTATGTCTTGGACATTGGGGAAGCTCCTCATGCTAAATCAATAAAGAAATCGATGTCTCTCTTTGGTGGTTGTTGGTGCAAAATTGGAGACCAGGGTTCTTATAGGTTACCAAAAAAGGTACCATTGTATTCTAGTAGTGTTGTCATGTTCAACCTTATGTAGGGGAAGGATATATCACCCAAAGCACTATTGAGATTTGTGTGTAATAAATCGAGTTAATGAGGACACACCATCAGATCTAGTGTAATACAAGAAAGAATCATACTTAAATGTAAAATATCATATCATTAGAAATATGAACAAAGTTATGCATTCGACAATCTATGTTGCGGAACATAAAGATAAGTGCATATATCACAAAAGCTTGTTAAACAATATCACAACTAGAAATTAAACAACACATGATAGATTTCCCAGAATAAATATCATGCATTCGTCTATATACCAACAAAATTTTGTATGCCCAAATAATCCTTCTTGTATTATCATCTCAGAGAATGTCGTACATAGAGTATTTCTTCCATATCAAGACTTATATAGTAGAACTAGAATTATCTTGTTTGCTTTACTATTAGGAAAAAAAAGAAACAATGGCATCTATGCAACAACAATAATGAGAGTCAACCATTAGCCACTAACAATTTACAAGTTTCAAGTAACCCTTTCTCGTTACATTTTCCCCAATTTATATCATACCTTGGTTGTTTCTTAATTTCGCTCCTATGGTTTCTTGATTACATTTTTGTTGTTTTTTCCACTTTGTCTTTTCTTGTGCTAAAATATTCTAAACCTTTCTACTTCTTACTCTAGCTAGAATCTAATCTATATTCACTATTGGCATGTTGGTAGTTATATTTCCTCTCAACTTAGCTACTTTTCGTTGCTTCTATCCTTCCACTACCCTGCTATGATTTTCTCACAAAAGATTGATCTTTCCACAAAAATAAATGTTCTCCAAAATGATAGGATTTCTCCACAGTCTAATGAAAATATGCTAATAATATATCTTTCGCAAGTTCCAGTAGTTCGTCAACCCGCTTAGCAAGTGACTCATCATCTGTCATCTTAGTAGCTTGAGTAATGAATAGACTTAGAGTGAGAAACTTGGCTGGCACACGTTCTTCTCTTACATATACCAATTGAAAAGGGATATACATGTTTAATTTCTTCATGGTAGTCCTATAAGCCCATAGCACATCTAGAAATCGCTCATCCCAATCATCCCAATTTGTGCAATATACTTTATTGAGCCCCCTCTCCAATATTTTATTAAATTCTTCCACTGTTCCATTAGCCTGAAGATGGTAGGGATTGATCTTATGATTCTAAATCACATATTCTATTGTAAGGGTCATGCTAGTCTCACTGATAAAGTGGGCTYCTTGATAATTGGTCTAGCTATGAGGAAAACCAAACTAGGTAATAACATTCTCAAAAATAAATCATGTTCTGATGGTTGTAGAACAAKCTCAAAACATCCTCTACTTTCCCCCATCGAGTCAGATAACCAGTTGTGGTAATTATGTATCTTGCCTTTGAATTGTTTGTAGGGAGATTTATCAAACCAATGAAATCGACAACCCATTTTTCAATGGCTAGCAATGGTCTAATAGGGTGTAGAGGGAAATCATCATGATTAGATGGCGTTCCCACTCTATGATATACATCACAGGCTCAAGCATATTCTTTATCATCTTTAAACATTGTAGGCCCCCATAGTCCTTCCTGTAAGATCTTTCTAGCGATTTCCTTTCTGCCAATGTGTCCTCCAATAACTCCACTATGAAATTCCCATATAATATCAAGTATTTCATAGTATAGCACATAGTTCCCTTCCTAGAACTAAATACAATGGGAAACGTCCTCCGTTGGATGAAAAAACACATCATATACTACCAAATTTGAGGTATGATTGTTTGGTTCCCGATCTTTATTCGATTGAGAGAATGGTGATGGGGGAATAAAGTGATATTGAATGGCACACTTTACATTTTCCTAGGAAGATAAAGAATCCCTATGAGTCGCCCGCCATATAGTTGAAGAGGATCTTAATGCAATATCAAGTACACAAATTCTTTTCTCTAGATAAACTTTATCCTCTAGCTCAATAAGAAAGTTGTGTAAATATGAATTTCCATTGTAAATAGGGTAGTCTCTATCTTCATATCCAATCCAATTCGAAGCTATGATAGTTATGCAATTCCTTGAGAAGTTCTCATATATTCCTTATTTCCATTTGTCAAACACTACCTTGAAATATTCCCCTGTAGATTGAATACGATGTGAACTTACCAAGCCATTTGCAGTGGGGTTAATGTAATATTACCACTTCTCTATAGTCTGAGTATAGAGGTGATCCAAGGAATCTTCTTCCATATTCTCCTCTACCAAATTTGTAAGGTTCTAAAGGCTAGGTTACCATCATCCCATATTCTTCAAAGGTCATGATTTCCTTTTTAATTCCTATAATTGTGAAATTCTCATGAGCCTAGTTGATTCCCAATAGAGATGGGTATGGGTCCTTCTCCCCCATGATTTCTATAACCTAGAAGTTGACCATTATATTTACTTCCACTAAGTCCACTTCAACTTTCTGCAACCTCCCAATATGATACATACAATATTTATTGGACATCCACAATTTAATGGGTGAATAGATGAGCTTGGTCTTACCCATGGAATACCATGTCTTCTTTGGTAGTATGTTGACATCAAACCCCAAATCTAACATGACATCACTCATCTCGTAGCCTTCTATCTGAGTATTTAATATAAATTCCCTTCTAGACATATGCTTCATACATTGTATTCTACTTGTATTTCTCTTTGCAAGATGAGCCACAAACAAATATTCTGAGTTTACTTAAATATATAAAGTTCCCTTGAGAAGTTTTCTCAACTCTTTGGTGATTTTTTCATCATCTAGAATGTCGAAAAAAAACTGAGCCACAAATCAATAGTCTGCGGGTGTCTCGTTGGAGGGCCCTTCTATTGCACACAATTTTTTTAAAAATATCTTTCCACAAAATCCAAAAATAAGAGTTCCATTACAAGATCGAAGAATAAGAAATGATTGAATCAAATAACATAGACCAACAACACCTAGAGTTCCAAATACTAATTTTGTTGTGCTAGAAGAAATTGTAGAAAAAGAAAAATTTGATAATTTTGATCAAGGATCAAATGTAAACCAAGATAAAGTTTTAGAATCAATACAAATGGATGAGGTTACATCATCTTGCTATATTTTTTATGAATAATAAAATATTGACTGTTCACATGATAATTTTTTCTAGACCAGAGCATAGGTAAATAAACTCAAGACAAGGGAACAACCTGAAAAACAAAAAAGCAAAAGCTAATACCTAAGAACCAAAAAACAATTAACCAGATGTTAATGAAATTAAGACTCCACTGCAAATGAATTATAATCTATTGGATGAGATCCAAATCTTAGAATTACCTTACCATTCATGAAGGTGGTTAAGATACCTCGACAAAGAGAAAATATTTTAAAGAAACTAGATGATAGAAATTTGAGGATAGAATTCATTGTCATGAATACAAGGAAATGACAAAAAATTTCATCAGTAAAGCCAATGGGTAAATTCACACCATTTTACATATCCATAGAAAATCATAATTCCACATTAAATAATTGTTTGGTAGATAGTGGAGCCACTAACAACATCATGCCACTATCAATGATGGAAGAAATTAGATGGGATGCACAAAATACTATGAAACCAATGAAAACACATATGCCATTGATTCGAGAAAAGTCCCATCCTATGGTGAAACACATTTTTTTTCTCATGGATAAGTGTAAAACCTCATATCATAATAATTTTCACTATCATAGTTGTGGATTTACCTACAAAATATGGTTTTGTATTAGGAATGTATTGGTTTTCATTAATTGGAGGGTATATTATGAATGATGGAAGTTGTATGATGCTTCCTAAGAAAGATGGGACTATGGTCAGAGTTCCTCGAGAGAACAGAAAGCCCATATATTTCAAGAAGAAGGAAAATGGAGCAATGCAAAGTTATATTGGTGTTGGAATTGGAAATTATGTTTTTCTTAGTATAGAAAAAATAAAACCTCCTAAGCAAGATGAAGA
>SNQJ01S0165083.1:0-29881 GCA_010110895.2 Picea sitchensis | reverse complement strand
AGTGAAAGTTGTGATGAAGAACAGTGTATGGAAGACTTATGAATGAAAGCATTGTGAGATCCAGAACTAGAGGTTCTCCCAGATGGAGGGAGAAGACAGTGATGATTGTTTGTTCCAAGTAAACCAGACATACCTCTACATGAGCCATTATATCGTCCACAATATCCATGGGTTGGAGTTTACATCAGATGGATGCAAAGACTATTCTCCAGAATAATTGAACAAAGAGCGTATGAAGAGCAACCTCAAGGATTTGAGGTATACCATAAAGAGACCCTTGTATGCAGATGAAAGAAGACAACTTGGTAGAGAACCTCCAATGCACAACAAAAGCGTGGTGAAAAATTTCTATATTATATCAGAATGATTACTCAGAACTCCAGAATGATGGATTGCCAATCCATGACAAAGATCTCATGATTACAGAAGAAGTGCCACATGGATATGTTCCAGTTTGAGCCTTGCCACGATGCTATGAGCTAGCAGAAAACAAAATAGCTGAATTCAACTATGATATACTGTAATGATCAAAGTTATATGAAGCCTTCAAAGAAAACCAGTGTTCCAGAAAGACCGAAGTACATTGAGATCAAGCATTACATTCTCCATGATGAAGTCCAGAAAAGAGAAGTAGTTTCTTCAATATATATATATCTCCACAGATGAGCAGATAAGTAGACATTTTGGTAAAACCTCTGTCCAAGATGAAAGAGTTTGCGTACTCAAGCTGGAGGTCGTGGAGACGACTTCCTTATTGAAAGAGGAAGAGATGACTTCCAGGTTGGGAGGGAGCATTGATGTGTTATTGGCTTATGGACAATCATTTTTCAGTTCGAAAAATGGTTCAGGATGAGTAGTTCCTTTCCAGTTCGGAAAGTGGTTTGAGATTTCTGACGGACATGCATTCTCCAGTTCGGAAAATGGTCCAGATCGAACGTTCATTTTCGTAATGAAAATGGTTCGATGGATTGCTGATGTACCATAGACAGCGATTGCCCTTGTGGTCAACATTGGGAATGGTCTAGGACAGTCTCTCTTCTTGACGGTCATTCTCAGTAGTGGTCAAGAAAACTGGTCCGCCTCGTCGGACAATCATTCTTTCGAAGCTCACAGTTGTGAGCAGTTTCGAAGAATGGTCCGTTTTGGAGGTTGGTACAGGACAGTCATTTCCTTAGGAAATGGTCCAGACAGTCATTCCCTAGGGAAAATTCATTCTCTCCAGGTTGCACTTTGTTTAGTGTCGGAGGAATGGCCTAGATAGGTGAATGGTCCAGGCTTAGAAATCGGGACAGTTATTCTTCCTTGCTTGAGTAGAATAGTCTAGATAGCTCATCATTGATGTTTGACCTTCTGAGAGCAGATGCTCTTCCAGATCTCACAGATGTGAGTGGAAGAATGGCCCAGATGATTTAGTTTATATCATAACAATGTTTTTTGTGCAGGTTTATATCAGATGATATAATTGTTATGGAGACTGTATGTCTCCGGATAGTAGATGTATACTACTGTGGTGGATGTGTTCCACCGATTGTGACTATATGCCACTGATCAAGTATCTGTGTGCTACTTGGTGTGGTAGTGTACCACTGGATAGTAGTTGTGTACTACTATGGATAGACACAATTGTGTTCTATTGAATGACATTGTTCCGATTTCTTTGAAGACTATCAATAGTGTTGGAAAATGTTTATCAGCTAGATGGATGATCAATGGATAGAGATTTCCCAGATGGAAAATGGTCCAGGACATTTATTCTTCCAGGACATATGTCCAGATTAGAAGAATGGTTCTTGTGTCACTCTGTGGAGTGAGTGACTTATCCAACATCATGTCTGATTACTCAGATGGAGTATGGTTTCGAGAGATGATGCAGCTGATGACATTGATAGTGATGATGGTGCTCATGATCTAGTCATGAGATAGTCTATATGACTATGTTGATGCTATCGGGTGAATTGTATGTTTGTGCTCAAGACCATTACCTTCAATACCTCCCTAGCTAGGAGGGAGTGTTGATATTATGGTAGCTGCGGGAGGTATTTACCTCCACATGTAAACCTGATGAGAATAGAATATTATGGGAAGCAAGAAGAAACTCTAATTAGTTGGCTAATAACCCTAGAAGACAAGTCGACTCAAGAGGATAACTTGTATTAGGTTATTAGCCTCCAAGAGAAGAAGTCAGCTAAAGGAAATATTATATACTAAGTAAATAGGCATCCAGAATAAGAAGTCGGCCCAGACAGTTTGCCAGATTTAGTATAAATACAGGCGGTCAGTCTTCATTCTGGCAGGCATTCTCAGAACTGCAAAAGCAACACTTCCGCGCACTGCAGTTGGCCAGTTTGTGCGCAAGTTTGGAGGAGAGCTGCCGTTACAGCTGCTGTAGCTAGCAGATTTTGGTTTTGTCTTGGACTATCTCTTGGTTATGGTTTGGACTTTCTGATCAGCTCTTGCTTGGTGCGCTATCCTTGGAGAAAGGTGCGCCACCCTTTGTTTGGCTATCTAGCCTAGGGTTTGCTTTCGGAATGATTCTCTGTCAAGGTTAAGGTGCTCAGGGGTGGCTTCGGCCTATGGTTGGGTGACAATAGTGATATTGTCTATGGTTAAACAAGCATATCCATTAGATTCTAACAATGTTAACCCCTAGATTTTCACCCTTAAAAATCTTGAGGGTTAAGAGCCAACATGCACTAGTTTGGCTGGTATTATGAGATTCTCCTACAGTTTAGCACTAGTGTTTAGTCAGAGGTTGGTCCCCATCAAAGATAGGTACATGATCAGTACATGGTTGTTTTGTTTCAGAGTTAGAGCTAGCTTGTTTTCCTATGCATTTGAGAGAGATGTTCAGATACAACATGTGTTCCTACTTTTTAGGAGACATGGTTTGAGAGGGTCACTTGATAGTTTGGAGCAGTTTTTAGCATACAAGGTTGGTCCTTGCATGATTCTAGGTCCGATGACACTTTTTTGGATGACATGCAAGAGCTTTCAATTTTTAGCAGGCTGAGCTCTAGGTTCCAGATTCAGATTTTGAGCACACAATATGGATCCTTGAGGCATTATGAGTCTTTTGGACCTTTTCAGGGATGAATTGTCACATATTTCTATTTTTAGCAGGTTGAGCACCAAGGTTCACATGTCAATTCTGATTACAGATTTAGAGTCCTTGCGGAAAATCGAGTCCGATGAGTATGATATCATTGACATTCGAGCATATTCTATTTTTAGTAGTGTCTATTTTTAGACACTTGACACATGGCGGTGTTTTCCTAGTCATCTTGGACGTTTTTGACAATTTCCTAAAATTTAGGAGCTGGATCATATTTTTGGCAGTTTCTATAAATAGAAGGGGTGGTTGGCTCCAAAAGTGACAAGTGGCAGGGTCAAATTCTGACATGTTGCGGTTCAGTGTGATGTGGCATCTATTTGGCATCATTTTAGGAAGGGCCCACTTTCCAAGGCAAAAGCAATAAAGTCAATAGAGAATTAGATGAAGTGAAGATGAGGTGGCAATCCCATTGAGTTGATTGAGCCAATCAAGGCTTAATTTTCTTACTAACTTTCTCTCACTCGACATAACTTCACTTTCAATGCTTTAATTTCTCCGAATTCCCTTTATTTTGCTCTTAACGCTGATTTCCTAAAAACTAGGGAAATCCCTAAAAAATAGGGTGAAATTCCCCAATCAAGACTAAATTTCCTCACCTAAATTTCTCTCACTCGTCATAACTCCACTTTCCATGCATTAATTTCGCCAAATTCCTTCTGAACTCCTCTTAAGCACTAAATCCCTAAAAAATAGGGAATCCCTAAAAATAGGGCGAAATTCCCTAATTAGGGCTAAATCACTCACTTGATTTCCTCTCATTCGTCATTAACTCACTTTCCATGCAAATTATTTTCACTAATTCCCCGTTAATATCTCTTAAACGCTAAATCCCTAAAAAATAGGGCATGTTCTCCCTCTTTGGCTAACTCATGCATATTTTGGCCAATTTAGCATTTAAACATTCATTTAATTCCTAATTTATTCTCCCATGCGTTAACTCTCCTATTCTTCACATGAGCTAACTCTCTCTCCCTTCCCCATGCGCTTCTCCTACTCCCTCTCCTTCTCTCATGCGCCCATACTCTCTTGGTAAAGTGTGCCCTCATCACTCAATATTGGAGGTTGGTCTACATTATTTTGGTCGGATTTTTGCGGCAGCAGTATACTCTTTCTCTCATTCTTCTCTCTTATTCTATAGGCTAGCTACTTTCTCTTGAGCAAGGGTGATCATTGTACCGGTTGTGGACATGTTGATTGTGGTGCAATCAACCCTTTGACAAGCTGATAATAAAGAAGTTTTGTGTTTTTGTCGAACCTTTTTTCTTCTGGGTATTTTATTTAATTCTTGCAATTGATTAAGTAGTTCATTACTATTCATTGTGATTTAACCATCTTTTGAATAGTTTCTTTCTTTATTTCTCTTCTATTTCTCTTGTGCTAACCCTACAGGGTCCCTCCAAGCTAAAAACTGTCTTTTTTTCCCATGTTTTTGGGTGGAATTAACATGCTGTCCAAGACATCAACCGCTGTTTTTTGTCTTATTTTGCAGAAAAATCAGACCTTAAGACAGCAGCAAATCACCCTAGGGACTCCCCCCTGAGGCTGGCAAGCACTAGCCCAAACGGAGAGGGGTCTAGCCCATGACAAATTGGGGCTCTACTCCTTTAATTAGCCATTTTTTCATTGCTGAAATATCAGATTTATCAGCTCAATTGGAGGGTGGAAAAGTGTGTTAACACCTCCAAGTATAGCTTTATCACTAAACAATTTCTTTGGTCCAATGATTGATGATGGAAATAGATGCACCGATTCATCTTATATTGTTAATATAGTTATATAAGGCAAATCCATTTAAGGTAAGATGTAAAGAAGAAATCCTTGTAATCTTTGACAATACTCTTGGGTGGAGTATATGGACAAATAATTATTTCGCTTGCAATTCTAAGGGCATGGCTAGTATTTTTATTCTTATGTTGGATTGGTTGGTTTCTTGGAATATACAACCACTCAGGAAATAATGATATCATCTCTTTTATTGCTTTTATGCTGTCATATACACATTGTTTTTTCTCAATTTGTAATGCAATTTAGGTTTCCTTATTTTATTTTATGAACACTGCAAGTTTTTCTAACATGTATATGGATACATGCTTGCAACTAGAAAGAGTCAAAGCTAACAGAAGGGAATGAAGCTTTATGGAACTTTGTGCATTTTGCTGGGGAAGATCATACTAGCTATCAAACACTTGTAGCTTTTCTAAACATGCTCACTGCATTGGTAAGATGATATTTTGTGTAGTTCTTGTTATTGGGTTATAAAATTGTTTGGATGCTTTTTACAAAATATTATGCCAAATGTTGTGCCATATAAAGATGTACTTTTGAGATGTCCAATTCTTGTATGATGTAAGGTGTGTGGAAATAGATTTTTATTTGGTGTTTTGATTTCAGGCATCCAGTGAGGAAGGTGCTAAGAAAGTATTCCAATTGCTTCAAAGCAAAGCGATCCGATCTGTGGGATGGAATACTCTTTTTAACTCTCTCAATGTTTATGAGCAAAAGTTCAAGCAAAGCCTTCAAAATGCTAGAGCTCTATTGCCTGATTTTCAGGAAGGTGATGCACGGGCATTAGTAGCATATTTGAGGGTTCTACAAAGGGTATATTGACAATGCTATTCAAAGTATCCTGTTCTCAAGTTAAATCAAGAAAAGTTTTTATTGCGAATTCTGTTATATTCTGCTAGAATCTCAATCATCTTTGGTTGCATTTAGGAGATTTTATCATTTGGTGGACATGATTTATTGAATTTTTCTTGAAAGAAAGAATTCCAAGCTTATTTACCAATTTGAAAGACTTTTCATGTTGAGTGGTGCTTTCAGAGTTCTTGGGCTTTTTTTTGGAGTAGGCCTTTTATATCTCCTTTGGTATTATCTCTTTCTCAGGTGATGGAAACTGGAAACTTGATGGAAAGAACACAATGGTTCCCTGACATAGAACCTTTGTTCAAGTTGTTACCTTATGAAAGTGTGCCACCTTATTTGAAGGTTCGATAATTGTATGGATGTCCATAATTTTTTTGGGAAATTTGTTTATTGGTAATTTGCATTTGTCATGCATGATGTTCTAGTTTCAGGGTGCCTTGAGGAATGCTATCTCTACATTTGTGGAAGTGTCCCCTGCCTTGAGAGATACTATCTGGAGTTTGCTGGAGCAATATGATCTTCCAGTAGTTGTGGGACCTAATATGATCAGCAATAGTTCACATGAGGTTTCTTCTCAGGTGCTTATAGATTTAAAGTGTTCCTAACAATTTAATTAGGAGTTTAGGGCAGGTTAATGAGACAAATGAGTATAGATGTAGCAGTGACAGGCAAATGTTGATAACACTTTCTCTAATGTTTATCTTTAGTGTCTTCCTCATTAATGCTTTTGTTTTGCCTTTTAGCTTTGCAGATATGATGTTTGTGATTGATAATCCAATATGATGAAATGTTTTGTAGGCTTTGAGCAAAGGTTGTTTGGCATGTAAATTATACTAGGTGAACTTGACAACTGTCTTGTATACATTTTCTGTATTCAATTTTCTGCTGGTACACTTTCAAGAAGTGTTGACTTTTGGTCCCAATGGAACTCAAAATTAAACACAAATTTAGAAGCAAAATATATTAATGGCTATTGTGACTAAAGTGGTCAATGGGATTGGTAAATACATTCACATGAAAAGAAGGCCAGTGAGGAATTGCTTAGGGTATCTTTCACTGAACTCCTAGAGTTAATTCACAATCATTTACTTAGTGTATCTTTTGCTGAACTCTTAAGAGTTCAATCACAATCATTTTATACGTTACATAAAAGAAATCATCTGAAAATGTGACACTAATATTAAATAGAGTTAGTGCACTATAGTCGGACTAGTTGTGAAATGTAAGTAAAATTTCACGTGTATCATCTTTATTTATATGTCCAAGGGTGAAATAGTGATGGTAGCTCACTGTATATAGTTTGTCTGTTATCTATAATTTGTTTTTTTTCTCTTGTAAGAAATGCTTGCTTTAACAATTAATATATGGAAAACCTGTCTATATGGGTTTTTTTACAAAATAGGGTTATGTGGGTGTCCGCCACAAATAAGAGAGTAGCTAGCTTAATGTTGAGATTATGTGGTGAATCTTCACTTACGGTCACGTGCTGACCTTCCATTTGATGTATTGGGGGCTTTATTAAGCCTAATATGGGTACTTAACCCACTAGTATTTTTTATATTATTTGGGTATTTTTGTTAAGGCTGCCCTAATCAACCTCTTGGGGTTAGCACCCCAACCCTAAAGGAAACCTCTCTGGGGTTAGCACCCCAACCCTAAAGGATATGTGTGTATATATAACATATTCCTCATTTGTAAATCACTCATTCGAGTTATTCATTGATAAATGCCCGACAGCAATCTTCCTATAGTTTGCTTCTCTTGTTCATGTGTTTGGGTATTACAACAATCTTTTGTGTAAATCATTAAATTGCTGTTACATTTCTGCTGTATTTGCGCTTGGTTGTATTAGGGTTTGTTGGAGAGTTCACCATAGATCCACTATCTATTAATGATCTCAACATGGTATCAAACCTAGTGTGAACTCTACCTTCTTTATATACCGTTGTTCCATGGCTGTTTAAGGTCTGAAACTAGGTTATTTCAGCACTTTTTCAGGACTACAACATATTTCTAGAGTTTTTTACCGTCATTGTCACAAGGGCCCTCATTTTAAATGCTGTTATCCCCATTTTGTGATAATTAAGGAGATTATGTCTCGAGTCTCTCAAGTTGCAGATATGGAATGCCGAGAGACTACATGGCTGGAATGGTCCATTGGGTACGTGATGGAGACCCTTCTCACCACCAAACAGGTCAAGATTTTTAGGATGGCATCCACCACACCCCAAGTGGGCTTCCTGAAGGCAATGGGCCTTGCTCCAAGAGGTACAAGTCATGTATTGTGGTAGGTAATCACCCTAATATTTGAATTTTGAGGCATTTGAGTATGTTGTATCTTGACCTAGATTTCATGACATATGCTTGGACATTATGCCTTTTCCTGCTTCATCTTGGTGGTTGATATTGTGCCCTAGTATGTGGTTTTCCTTAGGGATGGGTCTGTTACTAGAACCCTTGAAGAGCCATTGCATCGCTCTCGACATATTACCACTTTTCATCACTTAAGCCCCCATTTCCCTTGTCTCTTGGGATTTTAGGAGAGGGTGTATTGACCCAAGAAGGGTTGTCCTCATTCCATGGGAAGAAGGGTCAAGGCCCAGAGGGATAACCTGGGTAAGGATAAAAGCTTCACATATTCACCTTCTAGATGTTTCGCCTGTGGATCCCCCAAGAAAAGTTGGAAGTTTTACTTATACAGCCTAGCAATTACGCTCTTCCTTGTTATTATAATCATTTAGCACATTAGTCGCATAAATAAGATCACCGGAAGAGGCAATCACAGAACAATAGAGACACACGTATTATCCTCGAAACCCTCATGGGGGAGAAACTGTTAAAAATTTCCTCAATATAAATAGACGAAAGATCGAACAAAAGATCCTCTACTCCTTCACTAGGAAGAGAAGCACACCACTTAACCAACAAATACCAATACATAGACCAAGAACCCTCATCAACAATTCTGCAAAAGCAGCCTTCTCTCCAAGACTTCAGTAATCAGCAGAGCTAAGTGTGTGTCCAAATGAGGCACCCACCTCCCTCTTATAAATAGTGGTCCGGCTAGCCTAAAATTAGGTTTGGGCCTAATTGCCACTTTACCTCTTAATTTACAATTAACCGTTAAGGCACAATATCGCCAACTTTTACTAAGGCACAATAGGCCTTAATTAAATATAATATAATAATATTATCTAACTCTCTCTCTAGGTAGAATATTCTTCAAGTTACAATATTTCAAGATTCTTAACAAGAAGGGTATTCTACTAACAACATCAATAACAACTAACTGGACTCAAAACATCATCAAGATGAGGGGACATCGTCATCAACATCTGGAACACTGTCTATCATATCTATAGGTCATCGAAAAGTTTTTCTCATCGCCAACATTAGTAGAAATTGAACATCATCATCATCTCCAACGCAGAAATGGAGTAACATCATCATCATCAACACCATGAAGCCGAAACATCAACATCAACAACACCTAAGTCGGAATAACATCATCATCATCAACAACATGAAGTCGAACATCAACATCATCAACAACATGAAGCCGAACATCACCATCATCAACAACATGAAGTCGGAACATCAACATCATCAAAACGAAGCCGAATAACATCATCATCATCAACATCATGAAGCTAGAACATCAACATCATCAACAAATATGAAGCTCGAACATCAACATCTATATGTGGCAACAAAATGAGGCGGGTGCATCAACATCTATGTACTCTGACAGACCGCCCTTATTGGACCTTCTCGATTTGCCCATGAATCATAAGATTTCAGGATATAAAATCCTAACAAGCTACCACACATGGTACTTCTAATTGCATCAGCCCTTACGGGACCTTCGTGATCTGCCTCAGAATCATAAGATTCCCTAGGATATAAAATCTTAACCGAGCTACTACCATCAATTACAATTGGCATATACATGAATAGGTAATTTACGTAATCTGCCCTACCGTGGTTCTTCGGATCTCGCTCTAGGGGATGATCAACTTCTAGGGATATAAAATATTAATCAGGCCACTGGCTTGGTCGTGATATCATAGTATCATCGACATCACTCGCCCTTTCGAGGGGGGTCCTTTCAAACTACATCAAGCTTGTCTCAGAAGTACTCAAAAATCACATGAGAGAGAGGCTTGGTCAAAACATATGCAACTCGCTTCGACCAGGTTAACATATTGAGCTTTATGTACCTTCACTCATGTCAATACGTAATGTAATGATAATCGATCTCTATGTGCTTTCATCTATCATGGATCATCGGGTTCTCTCGGCTATCTTTATGTAACTCGTTATCAAGATAGGAATCATAGAAGCTCTATATCTAGGTCAAATAGACCTGTAAACAACTTCCAAAGACATATGGCTTCGTTAACCGGGTGGAGTATGTCAGAAGTCGTACTGCCCCGCCGTGACGAGAAATACCGGATCGCCTCTCGCTTTTGCCATGAAGTCATGGCTGACTCCAAATCGAGACAACATCTTGAAGTGCTCTTTCGATCAAGCACTTCCGTTCTAATCTAAATCAAGAGAGTAACCATACAACCTAAAGTCATGATCTCTAGTATAACATGGACCACAATCCAACGTACCCTTAAGGTATCTCATCACATTTTTTGTATCTACAAGGTGAACACGTCTGGCTCCATCTAGATACCCACTCAAGGTGTTCACAATGAAGCATATATCTGGCCCGGTATTCCGCCGACACATCAACTAACCAATAATTTGTCTCAGATAGAGTAGCATCAACCAACTTTGATGAAGTATCAACCGTGAGCTTCAAATTCGTTTCCATAGGGCGGACTATGGTTTTGCATTCCAAATTGTGTCAAAATTATTCAAAGATTTCAACTACATACTTCCTTTGGTTTAGGAAGATCTTCTCAGGACTCTACCATACCTCAATACCTAAGAATTAGTGCATTAGGCCAAGGTCTTTTCATCTCAAATTTTGTGCAACAGCTTCTTTTGCACTGTGATGAGCTTTTCTTCTCACAGAATAAATCATCCACATATAGTAGCAATACAACTACCTATCATTCATAACCTTGAAGTAAAAGATTAGAGTCAACTTTACTCTTGGTAAAGCCTAAGCTCGCCAAGAACTCAATTGCCATACCAAGCTTTCTTCAGAGCTCAGTTTCAACTTGCGACATGAGTCTTCCGCCTGCATTTCAAACCAAATTTCACGCCACTTTGTACCAATATGGTATACTTGCTTAACTGCAACTCAATTTGTATAATTATGTGTTGGTTCTATGTGCTTTCAACAAAGCACTATTTGTCTCCATCGCTGAGGCAGGTCCCTACTCTTTTGCAACTCGTTCTTCCGAAGTGAGACTTCTACACCGCAGCCGCTATTTTTGAAGTTGAATGACTATTTCTATTCTCATCAGAAGTGCTACCAACTTTGAGAGTAGCTCTATCATCATGGAAACAACTTGAAATCGAGAGTGGCCGGAGCATCAAGGTATTTTTTTTCTTTTTTTCTATGGGGCAACTCCAATCTCAAATACAGGACTGCCCTCCAACTGGAGCACTGTGATCGAATCGTTCGATGTCTTCAATGAACACTAGAACTATTTCTTCTGGACATCGAGCAAGTTGTTGTCATAGTCTTCTCCCTCTGTCGGGAGAATCCTCTGGACACAAATCGTGCTTTGTACATCTTTATATCAAGACCGCAGAATATGCTTGATCTCGTTAGATCAATTCAGTCACTACTCAACTTCCTTTATGGTCTTAAGGCAAATCCATATCCAAATTTTTCCGACCGGGCTTCCTCGTCTGTCATTGAAAACAAGGGAATCTCTTAGGAGATTTCATGTCTCCTGGGAGGTCTCCGGGTTACGATCTAGTCTTCTCAACTCATGGCATCTGTCTACCAGTCCTGAAAAACTGTCTCTTTTCCCATCCGATCCTCTCTAAGATCAGGCTCACTCGAGTCTTCTTCCGAGTATACAAAAAACTTCATAGTCTATTGAAAATATATAGCTCATAAATGCTGGGTCTATGTCATACTTGCTGGAAATTAATGCGCTGCAAGAGCCATTCTCCGAGGATGGAAAAGACCCTAGGTCAGGATTCAGGGCCCCACCACACCGGGGTTTCTTGGTATGAGACCAAGCAATGAGAGCCATGGAAAAAAGACCCCAGTGAGGGCCCCTAGTATATTGATGGGGTTCTTGGTCAAAGACCAAACAGTAAGTCCCTAGATGTTTATGGCTCCTAGATGGTCCAGGAATCTCGTCCAAGTGCTTGGATTGATCTTTGGATTTGTTCCTTGGTGGTTTATATAAGTCCCTAGATGTGTCTTAGGGCCCCGTCAGGTTCCGTGGAATCCTTGCCGCTGCCCCGATTGATCCTGGATGTGTTCCTGGTGGTTGCAGTATGTCCTCAGGATAAAGAACCTCGGATGTTCTGTGAACCTGCTTAATGTACAGTTGATCCTTGGTCTTTTACTCCGTCGGATAAGACCCTAGATGTAGCCTCTGGGGTAACCCGGTTCTTTTGACTGTGCAGATCTTGGTGTAATACTCAAGATGCTGATGTGATCCTCTTCCCTTTCTTGTGATGGTCCATGAGACCTAGGAGTTCTATGAAGATGGACATGACCTAATTGTTGATGTACCCCCTTATGCATTGATGATAAATTTTATAGGTCACTATGAGATTCATGTGACATGTTTTGCCATTATGGAACCCCCTTTGACTTTATCTTACCAAAATTTCAAGAGCCTTTTTGCTTATCCCCTTGGTTTATGTGATTGGGTTTTATTTTGGGTAATTGGGGTTTTATATGTCATTAAGATTTTAATTAATATTAATTGACATATTAATTAATATTTATATTAATTAAAATGTCAATATTTACCCTATTATCCCAATTACCTCAACCCTCTCCCTAACTATATAAATTAGACCCTACCCTATTCTCACTCACTCTGCTCCTTCTCTCACTCAGCTTCTTGCTAAGGCTACCTCAGTGATTGCTTACTCTTGTTGATATGGCCTCTCTCTTCAGTTTCAGTTCTGAGTTTTTCTGTTTGGATGGAAGCTTCTCCCTTAAGAGTCCGCTGATGTATGACTGCTGATCTGCTCCTGGAAGGTGCCTCCCTTGCTGCCGGACCTGTTTCTCTTGCTGCCAGACCTGTCCCCTTGATGCCGGATCTATCCTCTTGCAGCCGGGTCTGTTCCTGTAGGGTGCCGTTCCCCCTTTAGGGCCACGGACTGTGAGTAAGTGCCGTGGGCCTCTTTCTGGGCATTCTCCCTTGCTGTGTGGACTCCCTATCAGCTGCTGCGTGGAGTACAGAGAACCCTGTGGGGGTTAGCTTCTTTGCTGTTCAATTTTGAGAGAGGGTTTTGCTGTGTGTGCAAAGTGAAGGTTTTGCTATCCACCTGTCCAGATCTGTGGAAGGTTTCTCTTGTGGATGATCTCCTTGCTATCCAAATCTGTGGAAGGTTTTCTTGTGGTTGATCTCCTCACTGTCCAGATCTCTGTGAAGTTTTTCTTTTGGTTGATCTCCTCACTGTCCAGATCCGTGTGAGGATTTTCTTGTGGTTGATCTCCTCACTGTCCAGATCTGTGTGAAGTTTTCTTGTGGTTGATTTCTTTGCTGTCCAGATTTGTGTGAGGGTTTGATTATGGTTGATTTGATTACCTGTCCAACTCTCCTTCCTGTGCTTTCACTATTTATTAAAGGGTTTTCTGTTGAGGTTATTTGCTGTTAAGACTGTGGTTTATTGTTGTTTTCTTTAGGGTTTCCTATCTATGGAAAACTGTCCCACAGTTCTTTTTACAGAGATCAAACCCTAGAGGCTCTGGATCTATGAACCTAAACTAAGTCTGGAGACAATGACAGAGGCATACATCTCACTTGTGACGGGTACATCTCCCATTGATTCAGGAGGTGTCAAAAAGTTATTTCATAACTCATAAATTTTTATTTGCTTCAGATCTGTTTGAATGTTTTATTCTTTATGCTGATCTAGTAATCAGAAAATTTTAAAAAGGCATTTTTTTGAATTTCTTCTATTTCTAACAATACTTCAGATTTCATCCTCCTATTAAGCTTCAACAGTAAAGCATTAAACCCAATTCTGAACTGTACTTAATGAGCAAAAATATTGAATGACATAGATTTGAAACTAAATCAGCAGTGGAAATAATTTATAACAGCAGACAACATCACAAATTTGGCACCATAAATTCTGGGCAATGCCCCTAAGAATACACAGGAAAATGACAGTTTAAGGAGATAATTCATATTGAGCTCAGAGAAGTTTCATCAGAGTTTACAACAGCAAGTAACAGCAGCAATAAATTCTAGAAATATGTGCCAATAGACTTCCTCAATTTTATGCGGTTAAGAAAACAACACAAAAACAGACCTCATTTTCTGCAATGTACAGTCCTTTTAACAACAAATACAACCTTGAATTCTGTGCACTTAAGCAATACTGTTCTGCACTAATTTTGTACAACAAGACACTTAGAAAATCGTGCATCTCCTTTGCCTCGATTGTAAATTTATGCAGCTGTATGGCCTCTAAACAGTGCTGTACAACCTCTTTTCTAACCACTGTCAACTCAGCATTAAATGGTGTACTTTCTGAAAAGCGTGCTCTTCTCCTCTTGGAAATTGTGTCCTCCTTCAGTTGTACAGACTCTCTCCTTCCTTGTAAATTGTGCCCCTCCTCTAGTTATATGAGCCTCCCTCTTTCCTTTGGAGAATGCACCCTCCTCTTGCTGTTACTCTCACTTCTCCATGAGCTCAATCTCTCTCTTTAGAAAAGTGACTTCACCTTCTTGTTCAAGCTCTCCTCAAAGTGTGTACTCTCTCCCTTATGAGCTGCCTTAAGCAATTTCGAAATGTAACTCCTCCAACCCTTGATCTCCCTTGAGTGACTTTTCACTTTCCCTTGAGATCAACGGTCACGACTTAATCATTCTATATATCACTTAAGTCCCTAAAGTGATCCATAATATCATAAAGTCACTTTTGCTATTTAAAATTAAAAGACCCAATTTTATAAAATCACTTTATAAAGCTACTTTTTATAAAACACATTATAAAGTCACTAGGGAGAAATGCACTTGGTCACTTTCACATGTCAAGGTTTCATGTGAAGTACCCGAAAGGCACACCTAACACTATCTCTTAGTGAGAGAGGTACTTTTGGTATCACCACCAAAATCCATCTCCAACTCATCAACCAAGAATGCTCCTCTGTGCTCAAAAGTCTCTGCCTCCTCCGAACAGAAGGCCCGTCCAAGCATGCTCGTGGCCCCAGCTACTACATGCATTTCCTGAGGAATGGTCATGCAGCCTAAGGGGAATGAGGTGTTTTGGTGTGCAACTGAGGGCTATTTTTCCTTACTAATTCTATATAAAGAGGTCCCAATTCTCCATTTCATCCACCCTGCGACTAATGGTAATGTTAAATTCTTGAAAGTGACATTCTCTTATCTTTCATTTTCATCATTTTAATTTTAAATTTTTAACACAATTAATAATTGTTTCAAGATGTTTTGAGAGTGGTTCCAACCTCATTGGACTTCATATGAATAAAGTGCAGAATTTTAGGTCCCATTCAAAATTCAACAGACTTAACAGCTTTCGTGATTTCTAAGATTGGCAAGATTGCAATGTTTCCACCGGATTCTATCATGTATGATGGTATGGAACTGGACATTTAATCAAGAGGAACCAAGCCTTTATGTACCTCGATGAACTCAAGTCAAACACTACCAAGATTGGCTAGAATCTAGAATCTAGATGGTTGATTTCCACGATTAATCATTGATGAACTAGGTAGTATGGATGCCATTTCTATCTATATTGATGTACAAATATGCATGTTTTCATATATTCCGCAACTAATTTGTCTTTTCATATGTTTTTGAATATAAATGCAATATATATATATATATATATATATATATATATATATATATATATATAATGTGACGCTTTATTTCCAAGGATTTTTGTGCTGTCCAAGCTTGTCCTTTATGAAATGTTGCTCAGTTTTTCTCAAGGCCTTACTTGTGACGCTGCCCCTGTGGTGTCAGGACGTGCTGCCCTCACGGCCCCTCGGGACGGGGACTCTCAGGGGACGCTTCACATCCTCTTTTTGGGAAGACGCTGGGGACGCTGACTCTCAAGGTGGGGACGCGATCTCAAAAAGGGGACTCCCCGATCGCCCCTGAAAAGGGGACTTCTCGGACTTCCAAAAGGGGACTCTTAGTTCCCCAAAAATTGTTTCTTTGTCCAATAAGACTCAAAAAGAAAACTAAATTTAATTTTTTTTAAAACAAATATATATAAAATTAATTTATGTTATTGTTGAGATTTATCATATTATCAATAATATTTTATTTTAAAATTTTATTTTTATATTTTTATATTATATATGTGACGCCCCCTCGTCCCCCATTTCCCTAAAATTCCTAAAATTTGGGGTACTTCCACACGCCCCCCATGTGTGTCTCCCCACATCCAGTCCCCCTGTCCCAGAGTCTTGTTGGAACATTGGTTTTTCTTCCTTGCTTGGCATGCTCTGCATACACCTTTAATTTTCTGCTAGATGATAGAACTTAGGAAGTACCTCTACCAAATTCCTTCAAGGTAACTGAGAGTGGTAGGTCAAGTTAAGATGGCCATGCCACCGATGCCAAAGTATACTGATGTCTGATGCATTTGGCTGCCAATGCATGCTCCATGACCTATTCAATGTCAACCAATATAAATAGTCCATGATCCTCCACAAAAAGAGTAGTAGTTTTCTTGGTGTCTTTGTCAACTATGTAGCATGTGTGATTGGTAAAGTTGACATCTAGTTGTGGGTAGTGTCTAGTAATTGAACTAACTATTAGTAGATTAAGCTCCATGCCCAACACATAGTACACATTAAGGAAAATCAATATTTTCCCTCCAAAGGAAATTTGCACATTCCCTTTGCCAAATACTGTGTACTCTTCCCCTTTGCCAAAGATAATTGAATCTTTGGCGGAATAAACAATATAGTCTATGAAGCAATCTTTCTTGTTAGTGAAGTGTCATGATGCACTTGAATCAATGTACCAAGCCGGATGACCTATGTTGATCTGCGGGCTGCTAGACCATGAATGCATAAAAGGTTGATTCTTTCTACTTTGTATTCTTTGCAACATGAGCATTCTGTTGAGGCCCTCCCTGGTTGGATTTTTGATCAACTACCTTTTTTGTAGTGTTTCTTCATATGGCCCACCTTGCCACAATAGTGACATGTAATGTTCTTTTGACTTCTGGTTGCATCTTCACCACTGCCTTGACCTTTCTCCTTTGCCCATTTGCCTTTGCGCTTGACATTGGCTGCAAAGGCTTGTTTTGAACTCACTGTCTCACTACTACTATTGAACTATTTTTTCCATTTGTCCTGCTGTAAGCAATGATATCAAAGCCAGACCGGTCATCGAATTCGTCAACCCCAAAAATGTGAACTGAACAAGAACTGGAAAAAAGCTGGACCAAAAAACTGTTTGACCAAAAAGTACATAATATATTCAAATTTTGAAAAAAACCATATATATTCATGTGTGTTATCTCATAAATTGTAGGTTCGGCAAAGCTCGACCTAATCCACAAGAGTGAGACAACTATGGGAGTACCTACCCATTGTCACCTTAGATAGACACTCCCCTCGCTTTAGCGATGATAAATCACTACAAGGGGGGAATCCCCGTGACCCTAGGGGGATTGAGATGGAAAGTGAGAAGATGACCATTGAAACCCCTCTAGGTCAAGCTTGGAAGTGAGAAAAGGTTTGGAAAAGAGTCTTGTTGATGAAGGATGGTTGCCAAAGTGTTGCGTACCTGGAAGACAATGTTAAACCAATGCAAAACATTGCTGATATATATATATATCAGCAATGTAGAGTATTTATGGCTGCAAAATTAACCATGCAAAACACCATATAATTATTGGGTAATCAAATCCTAATGATATAGATAATATCCCAATATTGTAGCACAAGTTTTGATGGTAAAATAGGGCTGCTAAATGATGTTATCAACAATGTATCAAGGCAGCCTTATGGCTGTAGCAAATGATTGCTACAACAACAATATCTAACCACTAAAATCAGCAAACAATCCACCCAAAAGATAGCCAATGACAAGTAGATTAATTATGGCAGCTTGCAAGCAAATTTTAATGGTAGATTAGTGAGCAATGAAAGAGTTTAAGTGAGTTTTGCTGTAGACCTAATGGCTGTAGCATTAATTCTATTACAACAAGAGAATCACAAAGCTAAGCTAGACGCCCTAGTGGCTCAAGCAAGCTAAAAGCATGAAGAACAACTTCGAATTTAGACAATCACAAAATCCCTATTTTTCACGTATTCCAATGCAATGATTTTATTTCTCTAATGCAAAAAATAGACAAGTGCCTGATCAATTAGGTTATGGAGTCTCTTGTTTAAGGGCTAGGGTTTGCAACTTCTCCAGGGGTGTAAGTCCTTTTACTTCCTAAAGCATGCAAAACCTAGCAAGGTAAATCTAGGAGGGTGTAAGCCCTTTTAATCCTCCTAGCAACCTTTGCAATAGCTTATCCACTAATAATAATGATAGATCTTGGTGGAGGGTTTATGCCCTTATACTCCTCCAAGGGTTTATACAAGAACAACCATGAAACAAGAATAAATACTAACAATATGAAGAAATTCCTCACAGTTCCAAAAGATAGCAAGTAAAACCCTTATCTACCAAGAATATTTCACCATATATGCAAGAGCTAAGAATCCAAGAGATAGCACACCACTTCCTTACACAAGACAAGTTACTAGCATCCAAATAGCATCAAAGAGAGAGATGGGCGATTTTCCCAAGAGGAGCGAAAATTTCAGCCACAAAGATATGTAATTCTCAAGTGTTATGATATATCCAAATGAAATGAGCAAGCCTCTATTTATAGGTCTTGCTAAAATTGTTTGTCCAAAGTACTTAGGGTAAAACATAATTAGGGAGGTCGACCTCCTCTAATTTCCCCTTTACAAAATCAAAAATTTATTTTACAAAGAAGTAAGCCCTAGAAAAATGATGTCATGCCCCCATAGGGGTGACATTTTGGCTCAAATGGCAAGACATTGAATTGAATGGGGAAATCATTGGGCCTCCCAAGGCCTAGTGTCCATGCGCTAGGGTCTTCCTCCAAGGAGCAACATCATGCCACCATCAAATCATCCAACCACCACCAAGTCCTAGCCTTCCAAGTGTGACATCATACCCCAGAAGTGCATCGTATGGCCTCCAAAGGCAAGTCGTTGGGGCTAGTAAGACTAGCAAATCACCTGAAAGGGATCTTCAAGTGCCTCCAAAGGCAACGTCCCTCATCCAAGTGTCCAAGTAGTAAGGGCGCATCATCCATCCTGTGGGCTTCATGCCCCAAATGAAGGTCCAAGTGACCTTGTGCCTCCACGAAGTGTCTTTCCACCTGCCAAGGCCTTGCAACGACAAGCAAATTCGCCCTCCAAGGGGTCACAAGTCACAAGCATCATGTCAAGTAAGCCATATATATTAAAAGAACCACCTGATCATGTGCATCAAATCCCTCCTCTCAAAATAAGCAAATGCTCAAAGGCCTTATGCAACTTGCCAAATTTAGGTATGGGAGGGTTGTCATGGTGACCTATTGGGTGAATCATTCCCCAAGTCAAGGAGGGTTTCCCAAGTGGACCCTCTCTAAGTCATGTGAAGAGTATGAGGTGGATAGGGGTAATACTTTTGGGCATGGGGTTTCTTGACATACAAGGGCTCATATTGTCTCATTTATGGGTGCCTTTGTAGAGGGTGTGCTACCCTTCGTCCGTGATGCATTTTTTTTCCAAGTCGTTTTCCCATTTAATTTATTAGAGCATTCCCAAGTTGAAGCTAAAGTGAAGCATGAAAGACATTGCCCACCTTAACTCTACCTTGGTCACACTGTGCTTCCCCAAGTTGAAGACGACATGTGGGACTTATACCTAAGCATGACAAACATTTCCCACACACGCTCTACCTTGGTTGGCATGTTCAATTAGTTATTATTTTATGGGTCCCTTAGTTGCGAGAAACATTTCATTGTTCTCAGGATCCCTGGGCGAGCATCTGGAAGATTTATGATTGGCTTTTATCATTTGCTAGCTACAAGCCTCTGGGCCTTCATCCCCTTCTTCCCATGAAACGAGGTACAAGACCTTCTTGGGTCACTGTGGCCCAAAGACCCAAAAGATGAGGAAACAAAGGGAAAGAGGCATGGAAAGTGGCAAGTATGTGCAGGGCGGTATGATGACTTATCAAGGGGACCCCCTAGTAGAAACCCTTTCCCCGAGGGTGACCGCTTACTAGGACAACAATGTCAACCACCAAGGTGAAACAAGGAAAAGAGCATAATTTCCAAGCAAACGTTTTCAAAAGCAAGGAAGAACCCTTTGCAACATATTCAAATGCTTCATTTATTAAAATGACACTTACCACAACACCAGAGTCGTTACCTCATGGAGCAAGACATGCTGTCCTCTGTGAGCCAAGCTGGTGTGGTGAATGGTGCAACCATAGATCTCATGGTGATGGGTGGTGTGATGTGGGGCTCTGCCTGTTGGTTTGTCTCTCGGTACTCCATGTTTGCAACTTGAGGGCCTCGAGACATCATCTCCTTATTTACCCCTAGAAATGGGGGGTAACAATGTGCATCCATAAGAATCCAAACCATTATACACAAAGATGCAAAGTTTGTCATGTATAAAACAAGTTAGGGTGCATATAACCAAAATAACATCGAGTGCAATCCATCTCCGAACCAAAATACATCAACAAAGAGGCTGTAAATGGCCTCTAGAGTCCAAAAAAAATTATGCTACAACAAATAACTACATATCATCAAAATCTATGTCTATATTAAGATTCTCATCATCAGTGTCACCCTCTAAGCATTAAAAGAAGATGGAAAAGGCTTAATATGCCTAATTAGTGATTTTGCTTGAGTGAATGGTACCTTTTACTAGGGTCAAGGCAAAGGAGTTCAATAATCAATGCCACTAACATCAAGGTACATAGAGGACTTTGTGCTCTTGATTAAATGCTAGTTCCATACCCCCATGCATTATATAATCCAGTTGAAACGTTGCAATCCTGCCAATCTTGATATTTTAAAAACTGTTAGTCTGTTGAATTTTGAATGGGATCTATAATTCTACTTTCTCCATATAAAGTCCAATGAGGTTGGAACCACTCTCAAACATCCTAAAACAATTAATTGTATTGTTAATAATTTAAGTAAAATGATAGAAAATGAAAGTTAAAGGAGAATGTTCAATATTACCATTAAWTACTAGGGTGAGTGAAATGGASGGGGGGACCTCTTTAAATAGCATTAGGAGGGCCCTAGGGTTAGGTATTGTGCTTGCAAATAACTTAATTTATTGTTTTAAAAATAATAATTAAGTTTCGGTGGTCCCTAGCTGTATTGTACCAAACTGACCGGTTCGGTATGGGATCGACCAAAAATGGTCCAAAACCCCAAACTGGATCAAAAGGCCTTGAAACTGTTCGGACCAGTCGGTTTTGGTGGTTCCGGTTTGATTCTAATGACACTGGCTATAAGAGCATATTGCATAGCTCCTTGAACTTCAGGTCAACATTTGTAGTGGTGATTTTTAGGGTCTCAAGATAGTGTTTGTAAGCATGTGGTAAGCTTTTCAACATGATTACCACCATGGCGTCTTTTCCCATCTTATTATTGACGAACAATTGTTCTTCGATATCCTTGATATTGAGTGAGTGCTCCTGTGATGATGCACTCTTGTCCATGGTGATCGAGAACAACATATTTTTCATGGAGAAGGTTCTGCCCTTGTCCGAAGTCTCATCCAACTCTTTCAAATGCTTTCTAATCTCTGTTGAAGTCTTCCTTGTTTGGACCTCAGGAAGCATTTCATCTGTCATAGACAACTTAAGCAACATTACTGCGTCTCTGTCTCTCTCATCAAACTTGTCCTGGTTTCTACGTGTAACTTGTGGTCGGGTATCTTTACCTAGAACAATAGCAGCCAAGCACCTGCACTCAAATATGGTCAACATACGCTGCTTCCACGTCTTGTAGTTGCCAGAGAACCTCTAGCTACCTTCTAGCATGATTTTGGGTAAAGAGGCCATTGGTAATTTGGTACTAGTCACAAATGCAGAAATAATGGGTACAAGTCACAAATGCAAAAATAATTCACGCGCTTAGATTCTTTCTTTGTGGTTACATGGACATAATGGAGGACTAGGGGTTTAATTGGCAGTCCATCAAAATAGAAAAAAACAACATTCATTTCATATGTTAAATTTCTTGGCTTCTACTTATTCTGTTATAATACACATGCAGGGCTTAATTTAAATACTAAGAGAAGTATTCATTTGAATACATTTGCTCTTCAACTATTTCACCTCAATGGTGCCTTACATCGACAATTTGATTAGAGATTTCAGACATTAACTGCTTAGACATTAATGATGACAGTGGTCGGTTAACCAAAATTCATGCATGGAGCAAATGTTGCTGTGAATATTGCAGTCTGGGCAGACTGAAATGAAGTTGAAAGTAGCTTTGATTGATCTCTGTTTTATTCAAAGTCATTGAATTGGTTTTTGGTGGCATTTCGAGCAGGTCTATGATATGAGATATGAACTAAATGAAGTGGAAGCAAGGAGAGAAGAATATCCATCTACACTTTCTTATTTGAAGTTGTTGAATGTGCTTATTGAAAAGGAAACTGATGTAAGCGATCGTGGAAGAAGGTAGTTTATTCTCATCATTTCAAGCATCAAAAAGTTTTACTAGGTGTATAGGTTTGTAATTTTATTGGTTTTACTAGACTGTAATGCTGAAGTGTAAATGTAGAAAAGATTCTTAGCATTTGTTTTTGTGGTTACATGGTCAGGTTTGTTGGGATTTTTAGGTTTGTCCGTGACCAAGTGTTTTCGCCCTTTTCCCAAAGAGCATATGCAGACCCTGTTGAGAAATGGCAACTGGTAGTTGCTTGTCTTCAACATTTTGAAATGTGAGTTATCTTCTATATGTGTTTTTTCTACTGTAGGGAGCTTTTCCATACAAAGGTAGGCCTTTCATATACTCTTGGACACACAGGAACACACAAAAACACGTTTATAAAGGCAGTGTTAGCAATGCCCAGTCCATAAATGGATGATGTTAAAGGATTGTCTTGTTCCTCTTGTTTGCAGGATGTTGGGGATGTATGACATTTGTGAGGATGATGTTCAAAATTCTATGGATCAATTTCCACATCTTGAACCTGTACCATCATCATCAGTTGCTAGAACAGCGCAGGTTCCAATGATAGAATTAATGAAGGTAAAACTCTGTTGCTGTTCTCTGGACTGCCATAATTTTTGATATAAATTAATTAATAAACAAACATGAAACGGATTCATTCTTCTGTTTTTGTTTTTCTTGAACATCTTTTGGTTAGTTTCTGGAAAGTCCCTTTTAATTTACTGTAATCAAGCTTTATATATATTATCTGGAAAGATGTTTAAAACAAAATTTGATTTAAAACATTGCTTATAGAGTACTGGTTACAAACATGTGCTATCTTGGATTTGCTATAAAGCTTAATTGGACCCTAATGGGTGAAATCTTGCTTAATTTTGAAGATTTTGATGGTGCTAGTAAAAGCATTTTAAATCTCCATAATCTAACAGAAGCAGAATAGTAAAATGTTAATTACAATGCTTGCATGCATGTTCTACATAATGCTTCTACGGGCCTTCTATTTATGATTCAATCAATCTTAGATGGAAGTGTGATAAATGATGCTTTGCTTGGTGTTGATGATTTTTTTGGTGCTATCATCCCGGTTTTTTTAATTATAGAAAAAAAGGAGCTCAGGTAGTTTTTCCTATATTGGTTGGGCTAAATGTTTAATGTTTTTTGCTCTTAAGCCTATTTTTCTTCTTTCTGTGATTTCCAATTCTTTGTCCTTTAATTTATCTTTTTTCTCTCGATTGGTTATTTTGTTTGTGTTGAGTTTATTATGTTATGTTTTGTTTTTATCCTTAGATTCCTAATAGTTTTAATTATTTATCAAATATTACTCTTACATTATTATTAATACTAATTTAATCAATTATAATATATTATAGTTCTAATATTATCAATATTTTTAATATTCTTGCTTAGTTCTTTTCTTTTATTCTATAATTTTTTTACTTTTTATTTTTCATTATATTTTTGTTCCCCCTATTTGAAATAATTCTTTAAGTTTTATTTTCTTATATTTCTGATCAATTAATATTCTATTTTTCAAGCTTAAAATTCAATTATCATTATTTCTAATATATTCCTATTATTTTGTTTCGTATACTATTAATACTATTTATTAATCTAGTACATAATATAATATGTTTATTATATTATTAATTCTATTTTTTATAAAAATGTGTTTATTATATTTTTATGACTAATTCCTAGACAATTAATTTTTTTTATCTAATAACATTCTAGTTTTCTAATATGGTTCTCTTGTTAGTATATTATTAATTCTATTTTATATCTAGCAATATATTTTTTATGATACAGTGGTTTACAACAAATCTTGGGTAGAGCATGTACACTACGTTTACATGGTCTTAAATCTATTAGAGGAGCAACAACTATATGCAAAGCTTTCCAAGTGTGATTTTGGGGTTTAGGAAGTGGATTGAATATTTCTGTCATATTGTATGTCATGAAGGTATCAATTGGAGCCCTATCAAAATTAAAGCTATGATGGAATCATCAATCTGCAAATCCTAGAAGAGTCTGAGGGAATTCTTAGGATTAACGAGCTATTATTGGAATTTTATTAGAAATTATGGTCAAATTGTAGCATGCTCAACATCATTATTGAAAAATGATGCCTTTTTTTGCACTCAAGAAGCAACCCAAACTTTTGAGAGGAGGTCATGTGTAGATCTCTTGTCTTGGCCACTCTTGACTTTTCAGGGACCTTTATTGTGGAGTTTGATGCCTTGGGGCATGGCATTGGTGTAGTTTTAATGCAAGAAGGAAGGCCCTTTGCGTTTGAAAGTCACCAACTTTTTTTGTTTTTTATAAGTGAGTTGAGATTCTATATTTCTGTAAAACTATAATACAAAGGTAAAAAACTGGGAGGGGTCCCCGGATCTGCCAAAAAGTAAACCAGATCAGGGCCCTCGTAGACACACTGTCAACAAAAACGAGGGAGATGGGCCGCCACCCCGGGAAACCGACCCAATCCTCTTAAGCTAGTTTGCAAAAAGCATAACTTAACATATTCAGTAACAGATAACAGTAAGTAGTGCATAAAAACCGTGGTTGATGCTGCGCTAGTCCAGGATGATTGGCTGGCTTTCGTCTCCTTATTTGCTGCTTTTTTCTCTTTCTGCTCTACCATGCATGTCCTTCTGATGTTGGCTGGAGTTCCGCATCGGTCCTCTGGAGTTCCGTGTCGGTCCTCTGGAGTTATGTCCAAATGGTGGACGTAGCGGAGATAGATGTGAAATTGTCTCACCAGTCGATCCAGTGTTTCGTTTTGACTCCTCTGATCCTCCACTATTCCTTTGGCAAGAGTCTCCAAGTTGCATACGGTTCATGATTTCGGTGAGCTCTTTCTTATGTCCCCTAACCGCTTCCTTGCTGGACTCTTTCCTGTCAACTTTCAGCTTGCCTATCAACAGTTTAGTGCGCCAGGCTTCTTCCACCGTTTTGTGGTAGAGGGTCATTCTTGGTTGAGTGGTCCTTGGGTCCTTAATCTCGTCGGCTTCTTGAATGAGGTCCTCCCATTCCTTTCCTTGGCGTTGGTTGTTGACTTCTCTTTCCCATTTGTCTATTACTGCTTTCCCCTTAGGGTCGATCTGCTTGAGGAAGGTTTCCTTGGCCTCTCGGGCCGCCTGTTCCACCTTCGTGATCTTCCCGGCGCTTGTTGGATGAGCCTCCACCTGGGGGCCTCTCTTGCTCTGGTTCTTCTTCCATCTTGTCATCTCTGCTTGTTTGGGGTGTTACTCATCTTGAGTTCGTCCTCCACTTTTTTCCATTCCTTCTTGGTGCTTAGTTTGGCCTCTGTAATTTCTTCTCTCCGATCTGTGGTTTCCTCTGATGATGCTTCCTTTATTGGGTTTCCTCGGCTGTTGGCTTCCCCTGGGAATCATTGATCTCCCGTAGAGGTGTCCTTTCAGGTTCTGTCGCATTGATTTGGATCGTGTGTTCTTGGGAACCCTGCCGTCATCCCTGTGCCTCTCCCCTGTCTTGCACATTATATGCCAATCATTTCCTCCCCCCGTACCAGTGTAAAGGTGATGCGTACTCAGCTCTGTCCATGGCCAACCGTTTTGTTCTATGTGCTTTTCCTCCTGCTGGATATCCCTCTTTTGCTCGCACGAGCAGTCCCTGTACTCCTTTCTAGTGATAGGGCCGCCATATAGTATCTCCTCCTATGGTGTGACTTGGGTTTGTATTGGAATTCACGTTGGCATGTTGGCCTTTTAGATACTGACGAGGTCCTACATGCCTTTCGAGTACTTCTGCGCCTCCAATCTCGCTGTGGTCGTTCGTCCTTCGGCTGCCATCGTAGTCCTTTGCTGCTATTTGAGTGCAGTCAGTTCGGAATTGACCACTTGGTATGTTACTCCATATTGTGTCCAGTTCTGGTCCTACTCCGTCTACACCTTCGTTAGCTATTCTATCCACTAGACCATTAGCTGACCTTCGTACCCAACACAACTCTACTGCGATCCTCGACTGCATGTGCTCCCGAATTCTTTGCAGGGACTCCGCCAAGCGCCAGTGTTTCTGGATTTTGCCCATTCTGGTACCGTTTTGGAGCTTCCTAACTGTGTTGATTACTAGCTTGGAATCTCCTTCCACTATAGTATTGGTTATTGCTTCTCGGCGTAGAATCTCAAGGCTAGTCTCCAGGGCTCCAAACTTCGCTGCATTGTTAGTCGAGTTCCCCAAACTCCCAGTGTACAACCAAATGATATTTCCTTGACTGTCCCTGATGACTCCTCCCAACCCTGTCCAGCCTGGGTTACCTTTCGATGCCTCGTCAAAATTCAGCTTGAGGGAACCCTCTAGTGGCGGTTTCCAGTTGCGCTGGTCGTCTCACTTGAAAGGGGTTGTGTCCGTCCTTAAGTCGAAAGGCCTCGAGAATTCTGAGGTCCCAGGTTGTGAGTTGCGCACTGCTCGGTTGGCAGTTGCGGCTCTGTACCGTTTCTCTTGTCATGGAGATGATGGTTTCCTTGATCTTTTCTATCGTCCATTTTTGGTTCTTGAAGATGCGCCGGTTTCTTTCTTTCCAGATTGCCCAATTGATCATTTCGAGAATGAGGATCCAACTGAGATTCACCTCTTCATTGTCGCTGTAGTTCTCTTTCCAAGTATTGATGGTTGCGGATATATTCCTTCTGATCCTGTTAGATTGTCGGAAGATGCTTGCCGCCCAGTCCCAAACTTCTGCTGTGAGGGTACATTCATCTAGTAGATGGTTTGTTGTTTCCTCTTTATCTTCACATAGGGGACATCTGGAGGGTCCTATGAAACCACGCTTCCTGAGGTTTTCCCAAGTTAAGATTCGATTGTGGAGTATTAGCCACTGGAAGATTTTTATTTTTGGCCACTGTGGGCTGTTCCAGAGCTTAACCCATTGTTGCGCTGGGTCTTCTTGGTCCTGGTTCATAATGTAGTGGCGTACTTCTTTGAGGTTGAATTCCTTGCCATCCTTGTGCCCCCATCTCAGTTGGTCCATTCCTTCTGCAATTGCTATTTTTTGTTTCCCCAGTTCCTCTTCCACTTCTTGTATTGTTGCTGCGGTTTGGTATCTATTTTGTGGGGTGAGAGTATTCCAGATTCTCCATTTGTTGCGATCTGTCTCTTGCCTCCAGTATTGGTAGACTTTGGTTTTGCCTTGCGCAAGCATCTCCTGTTGGATTTCCTCCCTTCCGGGTTTTTCCAATCTAGGTTCCTGTTGCCAGGCGTCCTCCCAAAATCTTGCAGTTCT
Organism: Picea sitchensis; assembly: GCA_010110895.2. Lineage (NCBI taxonomy): Eukaryota > Viridiplantae > Streptophyta > Pinopsida > Pinales > Pinaceae > Picea > Picea sitchensis. The sequence goes on along the minus strand of SNQJ01S0165083.1, from coordinate 2,058 downwards.
GCCATTTCTGACCTCCCAAAAGCCGTGTGATTGAATCCAAACCTTATTGCACCATGCTAGGTTCCAGATAGCAGACCCTGCCTTGGTGCCTCTGAAGCGGATTTTGTCCTGATCGCTTATGTTCGGGGCATATTTTTCCTTCCAAAGGTTTACCCATGGCGTCGTGGTTTCTTTGACCCAGCGCCACCAGAGTTTCGCCCCATAGGCGTCATTGGTCACTTGCGGGTCATGTAGCCCCAGGCCTCCGTTGTGTTTTGGTTTACAAATCTTCTCCCAAGCCACCAATGCCCATTTTTTCTTTATGTCCGCTCCTCGCCAGAGGAAATCTCTTTGTATTGTCCTTATTCTTTGTAGTATCCCCTTGGGGGTTGGGAATACCGACATCATAAAGGTTGGAATAGCTTACAGCATTGACTTGGTTAAGATGAGTCTTCCGGCTAGGTTGAGGGATCTGTATGTTCAGTTTTTGACCCGATCTTGTAGCCTGATGATTACTCCTTCGCAAGTGGACATTTGGTAAGCTTTATCTGTTAGTGGGATCCCTAGGTAGTTGGTTGGAAGTGTTTTGCGTTCAAAGCCCAAAATGTTGGCCAGATTTCTCTGGATGGTGGGGTTGGTATTAAAGAAAAAGATCATGGATTTTGACTGGTTTATCTCAGCTCCCGAAGCTTTCCCAAACTCATCTAGGATTCGTTTGTAAGCTTTCGCTTCCTTGATCGTGGGTATGCCATGCAATGTGGTGTCGTCCACAAATTGTTGGTGTGTGGAGGTAGGACATGTCGCAAAGGGTTTGATCCCAGTTATTTCCCCTGTTGCGGTTGTGCTCTTTATGCTTCGGCTGAGACCTTCCATCATTAGAATGAAAAGGAAAGGGGACAACGGGTCTCCTTGTTTGATGCCTCTAGTGGGCTCCATTGACCAGGAGCGAGTGGCTTGTAGTTGAAACTAGGCTGACTATCCAGTTGATCCAGTGTTGGGTGAACCCGAAGGCTTCTAGGGTCTTGACTATATACTGCCAGCTAATTTTATCATAAGCTTTAGCTAGGTCCAGTTGTATTATCATTCCACCTTGTTTCTGAAGCTTCAGGGTATGGATGAGTTTGTGGGCATGGATGATATTGTCCATTATTTGTCTTCCTTCCATGAAACCAACCTGTTCTTGTGAAACCAGTGTGGGTAGGAGGAGTTTCAGCCTATTTGCTATGACTTTGAAGATTAACTTGTACACCACATTACATAGTGCTATCGATTGGTATCTGTTCGGGGTTTTGGCTTCATTTTATTTTGGGATGAGTGTAATCATTGTGGCATTTAGCGCTTTGAGAATAGAGGCTGTCCTTCTAGAGTCTTCCACTACTCTATGCACTTCATGTTTGACAACTTCCCAGCAGGCTCTAAAGAACTCCACTGTGAATCCATCCGGGTTTGGAGCTTTCCCATTGGGCATTTCCTGGAGTGCTTGGTCGATTTACTCCTCAGCTATGGGTTTGGTCAAATTGTTATTTTGTTCTTCAGTGACCAGTCGGAGGATATGCTGTGTTATCCTTTGTATGGCCGCCGTTCTGTCTTGGTTTGGTTCTTGGGCTATCCCCTGGAAATGGTTTACCAGAGCTATTTCTACGTCTTGATGTGACTCTCTCTCTATTCCATCCTGATCCCTGATCTTTAGGATTTTGTTGTGGGCTCCAGGGATGCCAAAGCGTCCCCCCCCGGTTCGGACCCCCGATCCGTGCTCCCGGCCGCGCTCTTGACCCTCAATTCACGCTCCCTGCCCTATCCCGAAGCGTCCCGCTCCCGCGCGCTCTCGATCTGCTTCCCCCCACGCTCCCGCACCTGTAGGACGCGCTCCCGACCACCTGGAACCGCGCTCCCCGAAAATGAGCCCGAAAAAGTCAATTTTTTTTGGTTTTTTTAATTTTATTTTTTATTTTTTTGGCTTTGTGCGTGGGCCCTAGGGCATTTTTAGGGTTAGAGAGGGGAGATAAAGCACAATCTCTCCCTCTTTTTCCTCATTGTTTCATCTTTGAGTTGGAGTGGAGAGGGAAGGAGCTCTTGGTG